>PVKA01000747.1:115192-139399 GCA_004027165.1 Ctenomys sociabilis
TCTTTTGAGACAGGGTCTCACCATGCAGTTCAGGCTGGCCTTAAGCTCACTTTGTAGCTCAGGCTGGTCTTGAACTCACAACAATCCTCCTGCCTCAGCCTCCCGAGTGCTGGGATTACAGGCCTGCGCCACCACGCCCGGCTTCGACCAACATAATTAAATAGAGAGAAGCTGAAAGTTTTTCCCTCTAAAATCAGGGAACAAGACAAGGACATCTGCTATCACCACAACTACTCAACATAGTTCTTGACTTATTAGCCAGAGCAGTAAAGCAAGAGAAAGAAATAAGGGATATAAAGAAGTCATATCATAATTATTTACAGATGACATGATCCTCTACATAGAATACCCAAAAAAATTTCACCAAAAGACTCCTAAAATGAAGAAAAAATTTCAGAATCATGCAGGATATAAATTCAACACACAAAAATCAATAGTACCTCTGTACACCAGTAATAAATTCACCTAACAAGAAGTTAAGGAAGTAATATCTTTCACAATAATACCAAGAAAAGGAATACTTAGGAAGAAGTGAAAGACTTCTAGAGCAAAGACTATACTACTTTGAAAGAGGAGATTGAAGAGGCCATCATAAAATAAAGATCTATCCCATTTCTGGACAGGCAGCTCCAGTGTAGTGAAAGTAGCTGTACTTCCAAACTGGCATACAGAACTAGTGCAAGCCCAATCAAAATTCCTCATATGGAACCAGAAGAGATCTAGAATAGCAAAAAAGGTCTGGGCAGAAAGAGCAAGGCAGCAAGCCTCACAGTCCTTGACTTTAAGTTATACTAAAAAGATACCATGATTCAGCGATATATGTGCATGCATGTTTATAGCAGCACAACTTGTCATAGCTAAATCTTGGAAACAACCCAAATGCCCATCAACTGAGGACTAGACAAAGAAGATATGGTATTTTTACGCAATGGAATATTAATGAGCTATAAAAAGGATGTTTGAGGCTTTTATTGGTAAATGAATGCAACTGGAGACCATATTCTTAAATGAAATAAATCAAATCCATATCTGCAAACATCATATTATCTTCATAGTGTGAGAACCAGAAAGAGAAAATAAAATCTGAAAGGCACAGTAGGTATTGGGAAAAGGGAATGAACTTGGTCAAAAGGAAGGGATTACTGAGTTGAGGAGAACAGGAGAGGGAGTTGGGGAAGAGCCATATTTATCTATGTAAGCAGGATGCCTTGGACAACTGTACTGTGGATTTGTGCTGGTCTATGGAAAGGAGCAGTTAATCCTTAATTTTTTTCTTCCTTTTTCAATTCCTTCTCCTCTTTCTCTCTTCTTACTTTCTTACATATTTCTTTCCTCTAATTTTGCATGCATATGTCTGGTAATATGAACAAGTAATTTGAAGACAATATTATATAACAAATACTGTGAAATTCATATTAGTTTGTTTAGTGAAATTCTGTATCATCTGTAATTTTTGTTTTAGTACTACTTTGTACTCTCTTTAAAATTTTCTTTAAAAAAGATGCCATGATAAAATAGCCTGGTATTAACAAAACAAATAAAAAAGCAAGGAAACAGACATATAGATCAATGAAACAGAATAGACAACGCAAAAACAACTCCAAGCACATTTAACTGCTATCTGATCTTTGTTTGACAAAGGGGTCAAAAATTTCTACTGGAAATAAATACAGCCTTTTTAATCTATTTTATTTTCTAGCATCTTGAGTGTTTCTGTCTTAATCTTTAGGTCTTTGATTTCATGAACATGATCTAACATGCCAGCCTCACCCACATGGAGCCATTATCATGAGTCTGCATTTTTATTGCAGTGGCTATCACTACTGGATTTGCCTTGTTTTCTTCCCTATTTGTTCATCATCTTCCTCAACCAGAAAAAGATGATTTCTCTGAGAGGAAGTATCACAACTGTCTTATTTGCAACTGTATTCTTGCTCTATTTCTTTTTTGAAAACAGGATCTTGCTTATGTAGTCCAGGCTGGCCTTGAACCCATGATGATGCTCCTGCCTCAGTCTCTCCAATTCTAGGGTTGCAGCTGTGTTCCACCATGCCTTGTCCCTCCTGTATTTTTAGGGCCTAGGTCAGGGGAGACCACATCATCTTAATATTGTACCATCAAACTATTCAGATCCCACTACCAATAATAAATCTTAGAAAATTTTAAACTATGAGATTTGTGACTTTTTAATTTTATTTGCCCGTTTTATCCTATGTTATGTAGCAGGAAGGAAAACAAAGCTTTCCTGAGGACCCTCGATTTGTGAACATAAGGCTCTGCGTGTGTTTAGCAAGGCACATTCACTGCGCATGACAGACATGGTACATAAACTGTCTGAGCTACATGGGAATTTACTGCTCCTCTGGATTGAAAGGTTCAGGATGACTCGGTTTTAAGTGCTGCTGGAAGCAGGTTCTCAGATGATGTCACAGTGAGGTCATCTAGCAGTCAATGACTATTTGTTTAATTAATCAATGAATAAATACCACTCTCATTGGGTTGTTTTGAAGATGAGAAGACACACTATATTTATAGCCCTTGGTTCCTTGCCTGGAGCTAGTAAACATGCAATAGAAGTTGCTTTATTACTATTATTATCCTTTTCATTACCATCATCAAAAACTTTGCTTTCAACTCAACAGACACACTTCCATGTTTATGGCTGTCCTGTGAGAGATGGAAGCATTCTGACATCGTCTGCACAGCCACGTGGGCAGTCCTGATTTCTGGAAGACAGAGGTGGAGGCCTGGGGGTGTGGGGCTTCCCAGCAGGGGAAGTACTGTGGACAAATTCCTGTCTGTACCTCTTAATCATTTGACCATTGCATCCTACTAAAAATAAACATTAATTTAAATATCAGAGTCAAATATATAGTTTTTAAAAGGTAATACAAAGGGAGTGCATATCTAATGATACTCCATGTTCTTCCCCTCTAATATAACCTATGCATTTAGAATTTTCCTTCATGATTTGCATATCTGTAAACCTGGTAAATGCCAGTTAGAAATGTGGAGTGGAAGAGTAGACTAGTAACTGCCTCTGTCTTCTTAAGCGAATGGGTCACATCTTGATGCCCTATAATACTCATGGTAGTCCAGTGCCTACTCAGTTTCACATCATTGTGGTTGATACACAAGCCAGCAGTTCTGGGGCACTCCTTTCTTTGGAAGGTGAGACATGCTCCATGCCCCTGGAGGTGGGCAAGCCATGTGGTCATTTTGCCTGGTAGACCACAGTAGAAATCAGTTTCCAAGGCCAGGTCAGAGGAGATTATGGCTGCAGTTCCTCCCCATGGAGAGTATAAGCAGACCATTCTTCTGTCACTTGGCCTGACCTCTGAGGTGCTTCTGTCTCAAAGTGGTCTCTTCCAGAACGGTGGCAACATGGAACCTTAATAGATACCAGCTGGAAATGGAAAGTTGAATCACCGTCTATTGAAGACTATCGGATTCACTCTGCGCTAATTTATATCTGACAGCCTTGGGTGGAAAGTGAACTTTCCCCTACAAAAAGTGCAGCAAAACTTCCAGTACTGACACTGATGAATTGAGCTAAATCATTTGTCCCAGCTAAAGGAACCCTTTGCAACCAACAGAATGGAAACTCTAGCTGACCAGTCCAGGTCCTGTCTCTATCTACCCCTTAAGCATGAAGTTAATTCATGTGTGTTGTTCAAAACAGTGCATCCAAATTATTATCACTTGATCAATATTACAATTGCTAATAAGTTTCAAGCCTCGAGTCTGGTGAGCGTTTTATACTGGTGGCCATCCTTTTTTAGATGAGGAACATTTCAAGTGTTTTATAGCCACATGTGCCCAATGGCTGTCCCATTGGCCTGTGCAAGCCTAGAGACTGTTGTGGTGTATAAAGAATGGTATGGAGCAGGACAGAATGGAACAGAATAGAATGCAACATGGAACAAGTAGAAAAAAAGAAGATTGACTTACTGGGGCTGTGGGAACAAAAATGAGAAGGTTGATATGGTGCCCTGAGTAGAGAGTAGAAGGCTAGGCAGCAAAGACTGTGGATACCTGCAGGGAAAAGCAAGAAGAAAGGAAGCACAGTCATCACTTGGGATCCATAAAGGTTTTGGGTCAGGATATCCAGATGCGAAAGTCTGAGGATGCTTTAGTCCTCTATCTAAAGTGATGTAGTATTTGCATAGATCCCAAGCACACATTCCCCAGATTAACCCTACATTGTTCCTACAACTAAAGAAGATGTAAAAAAAAAAAAAAAACTGTACAAATATCTGTTCTACTGTATTATTTAGGGAATAATGGCAATTAAAAAACCTGTACATTCTCAGTGGACTAAGTGCTTGCTTAGGCAGGTGTAGGGGTCAGGATTCGATGGCTGGCACCACATGCAGTGCCGGCCCCATCCCCCAGGCGCACTGAGCTGGCGATGGAGTCCTGGCATGGTGGTGCATGCCTGTAATCCTAGCACTAGGGAAGCTAAAAACAGGAGGATCACTATGAGCCTGAGCTATGTAGTGAGACCCTGCACCAAAAAGAAAAAGAAAAACCTGTACATGCTCAGGAAGGACACAATTTTTTTTCTAGAAAAATGTTGATCTGCAGTTGGTTGGACCCACAGATGCAGAATTCACAGCTTTAGAGGGCCAGCTATACTGAGAAACAAGGAAAGGAATTTGGAATTTCTGAAGCCACTATAGAGAAGAGATGTCACCACCAAAGACTGGAAAGACAGCATGTGGAAAGCATTATGAGCAGATGACAACCTCAGGTCAGATGTCACCCTGGCCTGCAGTCTCTTCTTTTCTTTGGAACTTGGGCAAAGGAAAGACATACAAGAGGCAAATTGATTGAGAAAGATTGAATTGGACAGTTTTTCCCTACACTGTTTTGTGGGATGAGGGAGACTCAAGAAAGAAACTGAATTCAGAACACAAAGTTACTTACATACCATGCACAGCTGAGATCATTGGCCTGAGAACATCCTTTTCTAACAGTCTTAACACTCCTGTGTATTCAGCACCCATAGCTGCACTCCTTTCTGCTGTGGGCAGGGAGGTTTGGGACTGGTTCCCAACTCCCTTCCAAGTGATATCTGTCAATCTCTAGATACAGTTTTTTAATTAAGGAGAAACTACTGAACAAGATGCTGCCTCTTAGGTAGAGGCTGGGGACACTGGTGAGCATCCTACAATGTGTGGGACAGGCCCCCAACATGGTTCTTTAGCTGCACTGTCAGTGCTGAGCAATCATGGACCAAGACAAAAGGAGATTCTTTATTTTACATGTTACATAGATAGGCAATTTTTTTTGAATATTTTTATTAGTACATGTTTGCCATCCATATGGATGCATTCAGCAGAGGGTGTTAGTACCAGTATTTACTTATTGTATCTTAATCCTTTTTAACTTTCCTTCCCCTCCCCGCTGCCCCTCTCCTTCCATCCTTAGATCCTCTTCCCTTCTCCAAATAATCTACCTGTTTCCTATTGTCTATCTTTTGTTTTGCTCTTTAAATTATTTATACTTTGAGTTCCTCATATAAGAAAACCCATGCAATATTTAAGCTTCTGTGCCTGAGTCATTTAGCATTATGGTCTCTTGAGACTAGTGTGGAGAAAGGAAAAGTGAGTTTCTTCTGTGCTAGGGTAAATCTATCAAAAAAAAGAACAGGCTGTACAAAATGTAGTTTCTGTAGCATAACAGAGCACATCTTGACTCACAGCAGCAAGTCTGCAGGCTGAGTCTGTGACCTGCCAGAACTTCCCTGGGTCCTTCCTGTTCTCCCTGTCTCTCTCCCTACATTATCCTCAAAGGAAATCAGTCCTTACCCCTTGCTAATAAGTGATAAATGGCCACAAAGCATTCTCACTCCACTGCCCTCTCAGGCAACTGAACCCATCTGCAAGGCACTGAGTCCTGTGAGGTGTCCCCACTTCAAGAGGCAACCTGGATGCAACTGTTAGAATGAAGACCCATGCTAGACAGTGAGATAGCCTCTGCCCATGCTGAGCCTCTGTTCACACAACGTTCTTCTCTAGAATAGGGCCTCTCAGACATCATCTAAGACTCTTCTGGGGAGTTCACTGAAGCTCACCTTCTGAATTGGATTCCATGGGTACCAAGTCAGCAGGTCTAGGGCTCTGGGACCAACATGGCCAGTCTGCCTGGGTTTTCCACAGTGCCCTCTCTGCTAAGAGCTCTGTGTCCCAGCAGTCAGTTGGATATCTTTGGTGGGGCTGAAGAGTTTGCTCCAGGCAAGGCCCCCAGAAGATGCTGTCCCATAGATTGCACTGGGAATAAAGCTTTTATCGGGCTGGCACGATAGCTCAGTGGTCTAAAGCACCTGCTTTGGCAAGCTTAGGCAAGCTCTCAGGGACCACGGTTCCATCCCCAGCACCACATGCCGTGCCAGCCCCTTCCCCAGGGCGGGCTGAGCTGACCACCCCCCCCTGCAATAAAAGAGCCCGTGATGTGTAGCGAGACACTGTAATAAATAAATAAATTTAAAAATAAATAAATAAAATAAAGCTTTTATCATATGGACATCAAAATCATTCTTCTGAATCTGTCTTCTTCTTCTTCTTCTTTCTTCTCCTCGTCCTTCTCCTCCTCCTCCTCCTTCTTCTTGTGCTTCTTCTTCTTCCTCTTCCTCCTCTTCTTCCTCCTCCTCCTCTTCTTCTTCCTCCTCTTCTTTTTCTTCCTCCTCCTTCTTCCTCCTCCTCCTTTTCTTCTTCCTCCTCCTCTTCTTCCTTCTCCTCCTCTTATTCTTCTTTGTCTTCTTCATCTTCTTCTGATTCAACAAAACAATTTTTATGTAAATACAGGGTTTTCCAGAAGTTCAGTCTCAATAACCAACTGATGACACATTAAAGAGTACAGATTGTAGTAGGAATTGGTTCAAGGCATTAACATGAGGATTTTTCTACATAGGAGATCTTATAGACTTCCTGAATTTCTATAGTTTACTAATACATGCACTTAAAAATCGTTGATCACAAGTCCTTATATAGTATCTAAAATCAATTAAAATACCCTTAATGAAGTAGAAAATTGATTGTAGCATTTGCTCGTAGAATGTGGACAGGTAAGAGATAATGGTAAATGATTACACAATCAAACTAAAAGACTTTCCATAGTCTGAGTGGTTTTTGTTTCTGTTTGAGTGATTATTTAATAGACACATAGCTTCCTCCTGGCCACCATTTTTATTTTCTTTGGCTCTTCGTTCACTTTATGCTTATGATGTACTGCCTACATCCTGAGGTCACCCATTGCCTTACAAGGAGCGGGCTCCAACCGCCCCACTTGCTTGGGCAAACAAGTCTAACAGGTTTGGTTACCTGCCCAGCATGCTAGGAGCTCAGCCAACAGGCACCGCTCTTCTCACTACCATGCAGCCCAGTCCAGAGTTATTTCTAACTTCAAATCCTGACTTCAGTTTTGAGGCTGTCTTCCATACCACCCTTACTAGGGCTGTCAGTCAACTGATAACCTTTTTCCTTTCTTCCACCATTGGGGCTCATGGCAAAGGTCATAGAAAGAAGTAAGACTCCACTCTATCTGATGAAAGCCCTAGTCCTCATGGAGTCTATCTGTTGCAGAATATGAATCAAACTGAATGTTAAATGCTTGCAGCAAGGAGTTTGGAAGGCAACATACTTTATTAATGCTAGCAGGTTGATGGGAATGCAAGTTATCAGCCCTGAGGCAGAGTAGAGCAACATCTTACATATGTTCTTGCAAGCAGGGTTTCTAAAGTTTTGAAAATGATGTCTAATGGGTAGGTGTTTGTTTTGGGGGCAGTAAAATGTTCTAAACTTGGGTATGGTGACTGTGGTACAACTCTATAAATGTTAAATACCATACCTGCTTCAAAACCCTAAGATGTGCAGGTGGACCAGGAGAACTTATGCTATGTAAATTATATCTCAATTTTTATTTAAAGACTCAGTCATAGGAACCATTGCTGGCTTTTAATTTTAATTCAATTTTCTCATGTTAATATATTACACAAATGACTTTTATTTAATGTGAACAATGATCAAATACTATTGAGCTAATATCTTTACATGCCTTATATTACTTAATTCTTCCAACATACTATTACATGAGTGTTAATTATACCATTATATGACTAAAGAACAGGGGGCTCCAAGAAATTATATTACTTGAACGTTGTTACATGGTCATGTTGGAAGCTGTACATCTGGGAATCAAAGCAAGAAATATCAGAGTCTAAAGCCTTTGGGTTCAAAACATAGTTTATTCTTTACTTCCATAATGATTATTGTATCTAGAAAAGACTGCTTGCAAATAACAGGCAGAAATGTCATTTATTAAATGCCTTGAAATATTTATCCTGATGAGTCAGTAATCATGAATATTGATTGTGAGGGACTAAGGATACAATGCCCTTGCCCACCAGTAGCTGTGTAAGGGACACACACACACACACACACACACACACACATATACATACCAGGAATTGAGCTCAGGCCCCTGTGTGTGTGTTACACTGATCTACACCCCCAGTGCCCACCAGACTTGTAAATCTGCCTCACATAAAGATTCTGGACCCCTAATTCAGACAAAATTGTGCTCCCTAGGTCTTCTGGAGTTGGACATGTTGATCAGCATTTGCCAACCTGACAGTTTTTAAGATTTCCCATGTTTCAAAGACTAGCTAAATAAGGTGGCTCTAGTTCCTGTGGGTACATTTAAACATGTCAGCTCTCTCTTTCCTTCTTGCAAAATAGAGACTTAGAATCACAGGCTGTGAGAAGGAGGTACTGTTTGGCAGGGTTTAAAAATCTCCCCATATTTGGTAATCTAGTTCCTTCTCTCACTTGCTCTTGCAGATTTCCAGTTGCATTTCGTAGGTGGGTTTCATCTGGCCCTTTTTTCTCATTACATGAACTTGACTGATTATTTAGACTATGTTTCAACCATTCTTTCTTTCACTTTCACCAGCAAACACATCTAAGGAGTGAACCCAACTGCTAAAATGCATGAGAAACTCCTTAACTGTACTTTTTGCTAAAGTTTAGCGACAACTACTTGCCCCCTCCAGCGTCACCATTTTGCTTGCTCTGTATGAAGGCTTTCAAGCATTAAGGTGAC
The DNA here is from genome assembly GCA_004027165.1 of Ctenomys sociabilis. Taxonomy (NCBI): domain Eukaryota; kingdom Metazoa; phylum Chordata; class Mammalia; order Rodentia; family Ctenomyidae; genus Ctenomys; species Ctenomys sociabilis. Next base: position 124,298 of record PVKA01000747.1, read on the forward strand.
TTTCTGTGAAGGCCTTGAATCATTCCTTGCCTCTCTTCTGGCCAGTAATCTGTCTTCCTCTTAGAGGGGATAGGGTGGAAAGAGCAGCCCAAGGGAAAATCAATTTGAACCCCAGAATTTCTGGCCTTGTTTAAAAAATGAAAATGTACTGCTCAGGTGAAAGCTACCAGTAACTGCTGAATAAAGCAAGCCCATTCCAGCACTGGTGGTAGCTCAGCCAAAGATTTATGGAGTAGAGTGTGTGTGTGTGTGTGTGTGTGTGTGTGTGTGTGTGTGTGTGTGTGTGTGTGAGAGAGAGAGAGAGAGAGAGAGAGGGAGGGAGAGAGAGGGAGAGAATGCAAATAGAACTTCAAACAAGTAAAGAAGAAACAAAACCTTGAGGTACTGCTGAAGAATAGCAGCATAAAACACATTTTATAATATTAGCTTATAAGGAATCACTCAACAATCATATACAATTAATGCAGGAAATCTGTCCACACATTAAATACTAAAATCCAGCTGATGGCCTGGATCCTACTTTATGGATCTGAGCTAGAAAGGCCCACAGGTCCGTGGTAGAAGCTAGAAAGTCTACACAAGGGGAATGAGGGATCTGAACTGGAGCTATGAAGCAATGCTCAAGGTAGCACCAGCACTGCCCCAGAAGTGCCACTGCTGCGCTCAGCAACAGTGAAGTCCCCACCTCCTCCAGCAATGAGGAAAGTCGAGTTTCCATCAGGAAAAGCAATATGACAAGCTTCTCCATGAGGCTGAGCAGTGCACTACCTTCCCATCCAGTGCCAGGAAGCAATGCTCAAGATGAGGATCAGAGGCTGGCGAGATGGCTCAGTGGTCTAAAGTATAGGCTTAGAGGACCACAGTTCGATTCTTGGCACCACACAAGGCTCCAGCCCCGCTCTCAGGACAGGCTGAGCCAGAAAAAAAAAAATTTCCATCTGGCCAGACAGCTCAGTGGATGAAAGCACCTGCTTAGGCAGACACAGGGCCTGGGTTTCAATCCCCGGCATGCTATGCCAGCTCAGGCCCCAGGGCACACTGAGATGGCAACTGAGTCTGGGCATGGTGGTGCTTGCCTGTAATGCTAGCACTTGGGAGGTTGAAAACGAGGATCACTATGAGTCCAATCTGTGTAGTGAGATTCTGTACTAAAATGTATATTAAAAAAGAAAAACAAAAAAGACCAAAGCCCCTCCAAAGTTCACCGGAAAAGCCAGCATGACAAGGCCCAAGAAAACTAGCAGTTTCCAAGAGCTCCAGCAGCTGCTTCAAACAGCATCCCAAACAGCATTCCAGCAGCCTCCTGTTCTGCCTTTCTGCCTTTCTGCCTTTCTGCTACTGGTAACAGTCCTCAGGTGGGCCTGCCACACCCAGCACCACTATAGTTTAATTCAGCTGGGTGTAATAAAGTGACCACCAGTTAGAAATTTACTACACAGAGAGACAGAGAGGGATTAGAGGCTAGGAAGATCTTCATATATTTGCTATCTTTAAATATCAACCTTTCCTGTTTCCCATATTTATTAACAGCTGCTGCCATCTACTTTGCATAATGAATCTTTCCAGAGAAACCATTCACACTAATATTTTATTCTTTATTCTTTAATCTACTCCCATTTGAGCATGACTTCTTACAAATACTGTATATGTTTAACAAGCGCCAGTTTTTTATTTCCTAGCAGTAGCTAGCCCTCCGAGTTAAATAAAGGCTGATTTTTTAATGTAGATAAACAAGTGTAAGAATATAGACCTATTTCTTTGCTAGGGAATGGAAATCATTACAAATCGACAGTGGAGGGATTCTGGGAGCAGAGGACCTCAGACCTCCCACGTGATTGCTTTCCATATTTCTTCTGGCACTGAGCAAACAGTTCGAGTTGCCCCAAGTTCTTCTCTGAGGCGACAGTAAATCCAACCTGGAATATACTTAATATTTATACAGAATTTTAATGAAAATGCCTTTGGTTTTCTGTTATTCTCATAAAGCCAAGCAAACTTAGTATTTTAATATTGTCATTTCCTTACCCAACAGAAACCAAAGCAAGAAACAAATAAAAAAAAAAAAAACCAACTAGGTAAAAAATGTTTAAAAAACCAATACGGAGACCTGATCTGCTTTTCACCCTCTCCTGTAGTGCGTGGTGTGGGAGTCTTCTTTTTATTCTACCATTTCTCACCTGGTTGTGTGTGTGTGTCTGTGTGTCTCTGTGTGTGTAACCAGGGATTGAACTCAGACCCTTGTGCTTGCCAAGGAAGCACTTATTCTACTGAGCCATCTCCCCGGCTCCAGCCACTTCGGCTTTTAAGTCATAAAGGGGAACTTGGTTTTTTTCCAACCATTGCAAAACTCCCCCCCTCGCCCACCCCCCCCTCCCGTTTTGGTACCGGGAATCAAACTCCGGTCCTCTTGCTTAGTAGGCAGGCACTGTGCTGCTGAACTACATCCCCCGCCCCAGTCATTATAAAACTCCTTAAGTTGTTTTGTTTCCCTCTGCCAACCAACACAAGTGTGGGCCAGGACTGTCCCCCAGGCCTGCCTTGCTCTGAAGCCGGGATACGGGGACTCTTCCCCGAGGCCGGAGGTTTGGAGGCCCAGAAACCTAGGACTACCCGCAGATGCCAGAGGCCAACGAGCCCCACTGTAAGGCTGCAGCCTCTTCCCTCCCTTCCTCAGGGACGTGCTCATCCAGCACACACCTGACTCCTCCTCCAGCACCTGTGTTCTCCTGCCTGGCTCCCTGGAGGCCTCCAGCAAGCAGGAGGAGGTGAAGGTCTGGGTGAAGAAGCAGAAGATGGCACCGTCTTCACACAGACGCCGCTCTGTGTGCTCAACGACCGCTTCCAGGGGCAGAAGTACCTCAGCCAGCAGCAGACGCAGGAGCTTTCCAGCTTCCAGACCTCAGCTGCAAGCAGGTGAAGACCTGGTTCCAAAATCGGAGAATTAAATGTAAGAGATGGCAGAGAAGCAACTGGCAGAAAAACAGTGCCAGCACACCTCAGAAAGGCCCGGCCCCTGCAGAGTACCCAGGTACCTGCTCCAACTATGCCAGGGCAGCCTGGTGAATACCTCCAGGAACCTTCCCACATGGGGCAGCCAGGCCTGGACCAACCCAGCATGGATCAGTCAGTCACGGGGCAACCACTCCTGGAGCACACAGACCTGGATAGAACACACAGACCTGGAATGCGCAGACCTGGAACGCGCAGGCCCGGAACACGCTGACCTGGTACCCCCAAGGCTGGAACAGCCCATCTCCCAGCTGTGGGGAGTAATGGCTGCAGCCCTGCCTGTCCTTCCGGCAGAATTTGCCTGCCAATGACTGGAGGCCTCACTGGAAGTTGCTGGGGACAGACAGAAGAACTTCAGGCCCTGGATCTGTTCCTGAATTATGCCGTGAACCTGCAGCCTGAAGATCTATGAAAGTGATGGATGCTTCCTCTCCATAAAGGGTTTTGCTGAATCCAGTGATGTCCTAGCTCAGTTCTTGGGGTGCCTATTGTGACAGAATGGAGTGTGGGCAGGACTGGAGTCTGAACAAGAAGCCTTCAGTGACCTCCTGTGCTGCGGGCAGGTGGAGTCTGGGTTCCAAGCAGCCTCGGGACACTGTCAGATGTTTGGGGGTATTGCCCAACCTCAAGGTAGGAGACAAAACTCTGATGAAGTGCTCTCCTCATTCGCTGGGAGTCCAGGGCTTTTGCTTATTAAAACTGCTTACATTCAGCATGGGGCTCATGATGTGGCTTGGTATTAGGAGGCTTGCTAACATGCCTGAGGCCCTGGGTTCCATCCCTGGAACTGTAAAAAGACCCAATAAATTCCACTTTTTTGTGCGGAACTTGACAGGGAACCCAAGGCCTCCCTGGTGAGCTGCGTGCCACTCTTGAAACAAGGTCTTTCTGAGGCGCTTGATTTCTCACAGGTGGGCCTAAATTTGGGTTCCTCCTGCCTCAGCCTCCCAAAGAAGTCAGTTTTCAGGTGAAGGGTTTAAGTTACAGCGTGCTGCACCAATTCCTTCTACCCCACCCCTGTTGGGCTCCAGGTCTACTGTGGTCCCCACAGTGTTGACTAACATTTGTAAAAAGATGTCTTGTACACATCACATCTGCACCCTGACAATCGGTTTAGATTTGACTTTTGGGCTTGTCTCAGTGCAAATGAATAAAAATAATTTCTGTCAGAAAAAAATATCTAATACAGCGGTGGGGAGCCAGTGCTTTTATTTCAGAGATGCAGAAACTGAAGTGGAGTTGTCTAGGAAGACAAAGGCTGGCAGGACCCATGGAGGGGCGTTGTGGTTCAGCTGATTGCGTGACTGAGCATGAGGTGCCTTCCTAGAAGACTTGGTCATCCAGTCTGCCTAACAGGGAGCAACACTCCACCCAGTAAGGATGGGTGCCCACACAGGGGCCTGGATAGCCAGGGGTGTGCCACATGTTCACAGGAAACAGAGAGCCCAGGAAGAGGACCCGGCACACTGCCCTCCCTGAGGGGCGGAGACGGAGCAGAGAGCAGACCAGCAGAGCAGCAGATGCCACTATCTCCTAGCTCCTCAGGCAAAGATCTGCTCGCTCTTCGTCTTGAAAGGTGGATGGCTGGAAACACACAAACACCTGAGTGACTCTCAGCCTGGGCAGTGCTTGGAAGTTGCTGGGGAGATTTGAAGTCATATGATGCCCAGAATGCTTCACAGATCAAAATGCATCTGTGCATTTGCACAGAGGCCTCTGTGTGGGAGCAAAGTGGAAGCCGCTGCTCAAGCAAGGCCATTTAGACCAAGGTCTAGCTTAGGCCAGTCAGAGGGACAGTGTGTGTGAGAGAAACACTTGGGGCTGATGCTGCTTTCCTCTGGAGGCTTGTGGAGCTGTCAAGCACGAAGTAATGACTCTTCTTACACTTTGAACTCATGCCCTTTATTAATTGGTTACTTTTGTGGTATAGGTGTTGCACATAAGGCCATATGACATAGCCCCAGCCTTTTTTTATTTTTTATTTTGAGACAGGGTCTCACTAAGACTCTAAGTTGCCCAGGCTAGGTTCAAACTTACAATCTTCTTGCCTCAGCCTCCCAAGAGTGCTGGGGTTATAGTCATGTACTAAAAGAATGCCCAATTCTTTTAGAAGTTATATGATCACACGTTGGATATGTTTTGAGTCTGGGTCACCCAGGTAGGGGCCACCTTTACTTTTGCGTTAGTTTCTTATTGATACATAAACTGTCACCTCAAAACTTTGTGGTTTATGTTGACAATGGCCTATTTCTCACTGTTCTATGGGTTGATCACTTGACTCCTCCACTGATTTTTTTGGGATTCATTCACATGGTTGCCTTTGGATGTCCTGAAGGACACAAGGTAGCCGCCCACACATCTATAGTTGGTGTTGGCTCCAGGCTGGGTGTCTCCCAGATCTCTTCCTGCAGGCATTCATCTTCACAATAGCGAGTGGCTTCCACAGTAGCCCAAGGGAGCATTGCAAAAGAATGAAAGTGAAGCTACCAGTCCCTGAAGACCAAGCCTTGGACACTGTATAACTTGACTTCTTCACTTTACTGCTGAAAATAAGTCTGGTGACAGCAGAATGCATCTCACAGACCTCTCACTCCAGGAGGTATTGTTGACTGAGGCCCTCAGCTACTATGCTTTGAGGTCCATTGCTGGATTCTTGTAGAATCCCCAAACTAAATACTAAGGCAAACCTTCATGTGGGAGACACAGGCTCCTTTCTTAGCTAGTCATTCTGGGCTACAAGATGCCCCAGTGCCCTTGACAAACCTTTCTTAGACACTTCTACCCAACCTGCTCTTCTCTGTCTTCTCTTGGGGTTGGAATTTCATCGTGGCCTCACAGCTCAACTTTCCCACCTTCTTCCTTTCATAGTCTCATCCACCAAGACCTTGCCTGGCTAGTCTCATCACGGCATCTGCTTCACAGAGGACATAGATTAACCCCACAATTCATGAGACCAGCAGAAATTGAGGAAGGAGCAGTATAGTCACACTGCAGAGAAGCATGAAAAGAATTCCTCCTGCCATCTTTGTAATCAGTTGTACCCCTTCACCCCATAACTCAGCCCAGGCATTTAGGTCGAGTTGGTTGTCTTTCTGGCCCTGTGGTAAGCATGTGACTAATTCCTCACCTATCAGGCAACACCACTGGTTTATGAATGAGTATACGAGTTTGTTGGCACCAATGAGGAACAAACAGACTTTCATGGACTTTTGGGAGAGAGGAGATTGTTTCCCATTGAACTCAAGCCTGGAGCTTGTGACACTATGGCCCCTGAAACCATCCACACAGATTCATATTTCAACTTCTATTTATTCTATGCCCATATGTACTGTTTTCTTTTGTTCTATAGAAAATTATCATACATTAGTGGCATAAAATGATACATTTATTATTTCACTCATTCTGGGGCTCAGGGCCTTGCTTACCTGGATATTTTGCTCAAAGTCTCACAATGAAATTGAAAACCAAGGGTATTCACATAGTTAAGTCTCACCCTGAAGCTGGAATGGGAAAGAATCTGGTTTCAAACTCACTTGGGTTGTTGAGAAAATTAATTTCCAAGAAATTATCTGATCAGGTGCCTGGCTTTTTGCTGCCTGCTGGCCGCAGTGCACTTTCAGTATCTAGAGGCTGTTTGTAGCTCCTTGATGTGTGACCCACAGTATACCACTCCACTTCTTCCATGCCAGCAGGGTGTCACAGATCCACAAGACTGGCATTACAGCTTTATATTTTCTGTCAGTTACCAGAGCCAAAGTCCAGGCCCTGCTGAGGGAGGGCAGAGCAGGTGCGAGTGTGTCACTACAGGGTTCCTTCATCCTTCTTCTCTGCCACCACTACCTCAGAACAGTGTCTCTTGATGCTGAGACCTGAAATCCCTGCTCTGGCAAGCCCTTTACAGTGCATACACACTTAGACAAAGTGGCCACAACTAAACCTGGCTTTGTCTTAACATCTGACTCTTGGATTAGGCCGAGAAGTGCACTGACGAGACAGACAGTGTTCCCTGTGCTTGCTCCTAAACATCTGAGCTCTCCCACTCAGACTTGTATGTGGCACAAGGGAGCAGGTGTTTTCTAGATGAAGTTTTGTAAATGACACTGACGGAAATGATCTCTAGTCAATGACTGGGGAAGACAGAAGGTTGAGTAGCATGAGGAGGGCTCACCTCTCCTGTACCTCCCTGAGCATACAGCCATGACCTTGCTTACCTGACCCTCGCTATGCTCCATATACCATTCCAAGTGCATCTATGTTACCTCATGTAATCCTCAGAACCACCTTACAAAGTGAGAGCTATTATTATCCTCATTTTACAGATTGAAGCAACTTAGGTAAGAGACAGGTCATACAGTCTAGTGTCACACTGAGGCACTTAGGCCTTCCTGGGTCATTGTCTCCTCCTGACATTCTTCCTGAGGAATTCCCCTCAGAGCCTTAAACTCACTGACATGCCACACAGTTACATGGACTCTAATGGAACAACCATGAGGAAACATTATATACCGGGCTGATCTCTTTGCATGGACAGACACACAGGAGTGCATCCTCGAGACCCAGAGAGCTGGAGCCTGAGGGCAGTGGCACTCCACAACCAGTGTCAGCTGAAGATAGCTGAAGATGTGCACTGCCCCACATGGCCAGGTTTCTGCAAAAACCACCTTTGTCAGCCTCTAAGAAAGCAGCCTGCCCTCACATCTGGGTAGCTGTGAACAGGGCCCCTGTGCTGGTCACCTCCCCTGCAGCCTGACAGCAGCAATTCCCAGCCAGAAAGAAGACACTGGAAGTGCCCACTGCCCGGGTTGCCAAGGCATAGCCATTCAGGGAAGCTGCTATAGAGGAAAAAGCAAAAGCCAACTAGGATAACACAGCTGTCCTGTCAAAGGTGGCTATGAGCTGAGTCACTGCATTTTCTAGGTATTAAAATGGCAACTTGTAAGGGTAAAAATGCCCCTTCACAACTCTGTCACCTTGTGATGAGATGGAAACATCTTTGTTCCCATCATCCAGGCTCTTTGGAACCAGAACTAGCTGCTGCAGGTGTCAGGGGAGCTCCATTAGGTGGGCACTGAGGACAAGGGTAGCACCAGTGTGAACTCTGTGGAGAAAATTCTAGAGGACACACAGTTTCCATCAGAGAGTGTCCAGAACTGAACCGTGTCTTTCTCCTTCCTGAATTAAGCCTCCGCGCCAAAGAAGTTCCCAGAAATTCTCCTTGTTCTGTAACAGCTTGTCCTTTGGCATCTCAGGAGAAATGGTGATTTGCAAGAATTGTATTTCCTATACACAAATCAGTCCCCTTTTACCGTGCTGTTCATCAGAATAACTGTTAACCACATGCAGCTGTCGTGTACTACAGCTCTAGCTGGCGTGACTTGAGTACTTGGTAAGCTCAACGTGCATAACAGATTTCAAGTATTTTGTTTCTTTTTTTTTTTTTTTTTTTTTGGTTGAACCGGGGATTGAACGCAGGCCCTTGCATTTGCCAGGGAAGTGCTTATTCCACTGAGCCAATTCCCTGGCCCCTCAAGCATTTTGTAAGAGAAGCAGTAGTTAGGAACTGCATGTGGAGCCAGCTTGGATTCACGATGACATCCCATAATGCCAACAGGCAGGAATGAGAGCTGGTTCTTTTGGGAAGTAATTAGGGTCCGATGGGGCTAGGAGAAAAAGGGCCCTGTGAGAGCATGAATACAGATAGCCTAGGAAAGGAAAAAGACTAGAACTTGTGCTTTCTTCCATCTGACAGCACGACAGTCAGTCTGCAAAGCAGAAACAGGGTTCTGGTCAACCACAGAGTCTGTCAGCACCTGGACTGTGCCTTCCTTGCCTACACATCTAGGAGATATAAATGTCTGTTCCTAAGCCGCCCGGTCCATTGTATTTTTGGTGTAATAATCTGCACTAAGACAGAAACACAAATGTCTCAGTAATAGTTTTTCTGTTGATCACATGTTCATTAAGATCGTAATTTGGTCATATTGAGATAGATCAGGTTCCTAGTTACAATTTCACACTTTTTGTTTGCTTTGCTAACTAGAAAATATGAGCACTCACATTTTGACTTACTTTTCCAAAAAGGATTGCATCAAAATTTTAATTAGAACTTTTATCCTGAAGTAATTATAGATTCACAAGCAGTTGTTAGAAATAATAGAGAGATTCCTCATACCCTCTATGGAATTTTCCATGAAGACAGACTGTGGTAAATGTTTAATTTCATAACTTGAACACTGTACTGATACAGCCAAGATGCAGAATACTTAAATGACCACAAGAATGTGTCATCACCCTTCTGTAATTACACACACTGCCCTGCCACCCCACACTTGTAGGCATAAGGCCTGACCCCCAGACACTTTCTACACTTGAATGCATTTGTCATTTTGAGAACACTGTGTAAGTGGAATCATTCTGTGTGCCAGCTTTTGAGATTGGCTTTTGGCACTCAGAAAATTCTTTGAGAGTTCATCCTTCTTGCTGTGTGTGTCAACTGTTTGTCCCTAGTCTTTGCTGACTGATATTCCATGTCACGGTGGGGACCACAGTTTGTCCCACCACTCACCCATGAGGAACACATCTTTGTTTCCAGTTTGGGTCGATTGCAAACAAATAGCACAGCAGCATGCATCCTCTACAGGTGTGACGCATTCTACAGGCCTGCAAGCAACACACTTGTGTATACCTGAGTTCTCCTTTCCCAGCACGTATATCCCAGAGCGCGATTTATAAGCAGAATGCTAGCACCTGACTACCTCCCAGAACGACTGTACCGTGCAGCATTCCATGCAAAGCCTGAGTGATCCTGTTCTGCCACATTTCCCTGGCACTTGGAATTGTCATTATTTCTCATGTTGGCCCTTTCAATACTGTATCAGAATGACATTTCATTCCGGTTTTAATTTTTCACTTCTCAGATGTCTCAGGGTTGAATATTTTCTTCATTTCCAAGCATCTATTTTCCATCTGTGTATCTTCTCTGGTGAATTAGCCCTTTGTAACCTTTGACCATCTTCTCATAGGATTAAATGCTTTCTTACTGTTGAGATTCGAGTTCTTTGTATGTCGTGAATACTAGTCTTTAATCAGAAATGTAGACTCAAATATTTTCTCTCACTCTTTTCCTTCTCTTAACAGGATCTTTCTCAAAGTACAGTTTGAAAATTCTGATGATGTCTCATGTATCAGTCTTTCTCTTATGGGCCCTGGTTTCGTAAGCTTTTGTATCAAGTTTAAAAATTCTTTGCCTAAATCCTGTAGATTTTTATCCAGTGGTTTTATAATTTTCTGTATTTGGCTGTGATCATTTTGAGTTAGTCTTCATATCAGGTGTGAGACTTACACATAGTAGGCTCCCCCACCCCTGTGGATCTCCACTTGTTTTGGCATCATTTGTTAGAAGGTTCCTATCCTCTTCGTTTGTCAAAACCCAATTGGGCTGTGCATGTGGATCTACTTCTGGCTTCTCTGATCCACTGAGATAAGTATCCAGCGCTCGCCAGGATGCACAAACTTTATTAATGTAGTTGCATAATAAGGCTTCGAATATGGTAGACTGATTCTTCCCATCTTACCTTTTAATTATATAAGTAAGCTATTCCACATGCTTTGCCTTTTCTTTGCTATCCTAACGTTCTCTATAAAATAATCCTGTCTACAAGTATAAGAAAAATTTTGCTGCCACTTTGATAAGAGTTGTGTCAATTCTTTTATTTTAAATGTACTTAGTACAGGCTCCAGAGGGTCTATAACGTCTCACTATGTAGATCAGGCTCGTAGTGATTCTCCTGTTTTCAGCATCCCAAGTGCTAGAATCACAGGCGCCCACCACCACACCTAGCCTCAGTCACCATCTCAGCACGCCCTGGGGAACGGGGCTTGCATGGCAGGCCAGGAATCAAACCCCAGCCACTGAGCTCTGCGTAAGCAGGCACTTTGCGTCAATTCTGTTAATAATTCTGTATGTTATTTGAGGAGAGTTCAAAATTTATTATGTTCAGTACTCCAAATCATGCACATAGTATGTCTCCCCATTTGCTGGAGTTAATTTTTTTATTAGAATTTTGTGTTTTTTAGCAGAGAAGCTCCTGAACACATTGTGTTGTTTCTCTCCCTCTCTCTCTCTCTCTCCTCTCATTGTAGATGATATTCTATTGTTCATTTTGATATTTAATTAAATTTTAAACTTGTAGATATATAGAAATATAGTTGATTTTTTATGTTTATCTCATGTACTGAGAATTTAATGAACCTATTTATTAATTCCAGCTTTGTTTTTGTGCTGGGGATCAAACTCAGGGCTTTTTCATGTCCTTTTCCACCATATCTCTCTCCCCAAGAGGCCACCAACTGTATTTTTAGTTCAACTAAAAACTATATATATATATATATATATATATATATATATATATATATATATATATATATGTATGTATGTATATAGTTTTAGGTCATAAATATATGTATATTTTATATATAATTATATATAAGTATATACATATATATCTGTTCTATATATAATGCTTTAAGTTGTAAATGTGTGTGTGTGTAGATTTTTCTTTCATTGAAACAATGAAGATTAAAGGGGAATTATTCCAGGCCAGGGAGGCTGAGAGTCCTGACTCCCTAATGGCCTCTCTGGTGCTGCAGCAGAGGTGGTAGAGAGCTTCTCATAACTCCTGAGCGTGAGCATTTGAGCTTCTTGCTTTGCATTTGCTGGAGTAAGCGGGAGAGGTGCCACAGTTGGTCTATGGTGTTTGGCCAAAGCAGAGCAATTACTATCTAGAGTGTCTTGCTAGGCTTCCTGCTTGTCCTTTATCTAGAGAGTCAACTTTTGTTGGAGCTTTTTGCTTATCTACTACCCATTCAAGTTTCTGGGTTGAGTCTAATGTTTGTTTTATATACAAGGCCTAGGGGTTTTAGCACTTAGGGAAAGAAATAGAAAAAGTGCTGCATATTCCATCTTTACAGTTGTGAAATTAAATAATTTTAAATTAACTTTTAAGTAGGGTTTCTTTTTAATAATAATCAAGTTTATTTCTGATAATAAAGATAATTATTTTTTTTTCTTTTTTCTTTTTAAGAGTTAAACAAAATTATTTGGAAAAGGAAAGGGGAACTGGAATAAGTTCCTGAGAGACAGGAGGGGTTCCGAATGAGTTGCCTTAAAATATTTTTCTTTAAGATGTCTTTCTTGATGACCCCTGATTCTCTTCATGGAGGCTAATTATCTCTTGCTATGATGTGTGAATTATATCAATTATCCCAGCACTATTCTGATGAGTATTTTTGCTGCAGTGATGTCCTAGTCTGATGTGGCTTTTTAGTTCTTTTGTAATTTTTCTTCTTCCTTTTTTTGGTGAACTACAATGATAATTGGAAATATTTAGCAAGTAATTTCCACAGATCAGACATGGTGCGCAGTGGTAAACATGTCTTTTGTCCTAGCTCATTTAATTTGCACAGTGGCAGTAAAAACTCAGCACTTTTCTCACACCTGGTTTACAGTGAAATAAACAGAGGCTAGGAGAAGTTTCCTGTAACTCACCATGAATGTTTGGGCAATTAGAAGCAAAGACAAAATTCCAAGCTGGGCTGTGAGACTCCAGTCAAAACGCTCAGGCAGCACAATCTTGTTAGCATCCTACATGGAGTGAGAGGTCAGAGGACAGAGACTCCTAAGCATTCCCTCACTAATGTTTCCTTTGTGAATTTTCTTCCGGCTTTAGAGATTTGTTTTTCTTTACAATTTAAGACTGTATTCTGTGTGGCTGTTTGCTAGAGACATGACCTTTTCATGCACATTATGGTGTGAGCTCGTATTCAGGGTTTGTACTTGCATTGATGGTCAAGCCGTAAACTCTCTACCAAATGTACAGGAAAACCCTTAGTTTGCCCCAAAGAGTCTATTATACTATGTGTAGACTGAAGGAATCTCAATGCTTTCAAAAGTTTTCTGAAGGTGGCAGAATTGGTAATGAGAAGGATTTTAACCACAAATCCATTTAATCTTAAATTTGCATTCTCAAGAGGTTCATACTTCTGAAAATATAATCTCAGACTGGGCGTGGTAGTGTGCGCCTATAATCCCAGCACTTTGGAGGCTGTAAACAGAAGGATCACTATGAGTCCGATGTATACAGTGAGACCCCGTACACCCTGTACACCCTGTCCTAAATATAACAGGGAGAGAGAGAGAGAGAGAGAGAGAGAGAGAGAGAGAGAGAGAGAGAGAGAATATATCTAGGTGAGCCAAGCAAGGAGATAGATTTATTGTACACAGCAAAAAATGATCTACACCAGTTTCCAGATGCCCCATTGTTCTTTATGCCCTTTACACTAAAAATCCCTAAAGTTGTGGAGCTCTTTGTTCCTGGAGCCAAACTTCCACTAGGAAGACCAGGGCCTACAGTGAAGGGTAATCTTCTACCATCACCCTACATAAATTCCTGAGTGTTTCTCTGATCTTCACCCCGAGTCCAAGGTGCCTGTAGATGGAACCTGCTCTGGGGAAGTGATACTTGAACAGCCTATGTTGTACCCAGGTTCAGCGCGAAACTTGCAATAAGATCTAACTTTCTGATCAGTAAGAAACTGGAAGATATTTGGGGAAATCTGTGTGGTAGGCTAAAATTTCCCTTCTAAATAGCTAGATTTTTGGCTGCATCAGTTAGAGAAGTAGATGACAAAGAAACAATATGCCCTTGAAAGAAAGATAGTAATTCTGCTACCCATTTGAATTTTTATTTCTTAACTGACAGCAGGGAGGAGTGGGTTCAGAGTGAGCTTGCAGGTTAAGCAGAGAGTGAGGCTGTGCTCTGACAGAGGCAGGAAGCTTGGGAATGAAATCAGTGAGCACTTAGTTCACTGTTCCTCACCACTCAAATGCAATCACGCTTGAAGAATGCACTGTTTCGTTTTCTGTCCACACCATTTTATTTTCTCAATACATGTCCATCTTTTGGAAAATTCATGACTCCCAGTTTCTGACTGTGGAATTCTTGAGCTGTTTGTCAGTCATAATTCCATCTGTGGAGGCTCCAGACGAAGGCACACTTCCTGTTCTTAGAATCTCCTTTATGGGGAAGCAGTACTTCATTGTGTGTAAACACCACATATTCTTTGTCCGTTCTTCTGTTGATGTGCATACAGGCTGCCTCCAAGATTTAGCCATTATGAATCAGGCTGCTATAAACATGGGTGTTCTTGGATCATCGTCATATGTCACTTAGCACTTTCAGGAAGATAGGAATAGCATAGAAGGAGAATGGTTGGATCAAATGGAATTTCTAGCTTCAGTTTTTTGTTTTGTTTTTTATGTACTTGATACAAAGTCTCATTACACAGCTCAGACTCCTAGTAATCCTCATGTCTTCAGCCTCCCAAGCACTGGGATTACAGGTGTGCGTCACCATGCCAGACTCAGTGGCCAGCTCAGCACGCCTGGAGGCGAGGCCAGTGCACCATGTGGTGCCTTGAATCGAACCCCAGTTCCTGTGCTTCCTTCCCTAAGCAGGTGTTTAATCTGCTGAACTATCTTGCCAGCCCCTGTAGTTTCAGTTTTTTGAGTAATTTCCATACTGCTTTCTAAAATGCTTGCATTAGTTTACGTCTTCACCATCAGTATAGAAGGGTTTCCTTTTCCCCAGCAGCTTTGCCAGCATTGGTCATTATTTGATTTCTTGATGGCACCCATTGTTTCCAGGTAAAATGAATCTAGTGTTGTTTGAATGTGTAATTCTCTAACACCCAGGGATGTGAGGCTTTCTTCATGTATTCATTGGCATTAGTACTGCTGAAAAGTGTTTATTCACTGCAATCACCCATTTTTGATCGGGCCTTTTATTGGAGCAGTCTAATTTTATGAGTTATTTAAATATTCTAGATATTATGCCTATGTCTGAAGTATAGCTGACAAAATTGTTTCCTATTCCGTAGTTATCTTTTCACTCTGCTTGTTCTTCTGCTGTGCAGAAAGTTTTAATGTGGTATGAACCCCTTTGTTGATTCTCTGTATCATTTCCTGTGTGACCAGGTTTCTGCTCAGAATGTCCTTACCCAGGCCTCTCACTTCAGGAGTTTCACTTATTTTTG
>PVKA01000747.1:139499-178355 GCA_004027165.1 Ctenomys sociabilis
GGGGACGGGACAGGACTTAGGCTTATTCCTTCATCCTCTATTTCTATTCCATTGATCCTCATTTCTGTTTTTGAGCTAGTATCATCCTGTTTTTATCCTAGTAGCTTTTTTTCCCTGAGGAATCAGGAATTGAACTCAGGCCTTGCACTTGCCAGGGAAGCACTTATTCCACTGAGCCATCTCCCCGGCCCCGCTATTCCAGTAGCTTTGTAACACAACTTCAAGTCCAGGATTGTGATGTCTCCCACTTTGCTCTTGCTACCCAGAATTGCTTTCTCGGCTTCTGAAGAATGCTGTTGGAATTTTGATGGGGATTGTGTTAAATCCATATAACTACTTTGGAAGTATGGCCATTTTGACTGTATTGGTTCTCCCTATCCAGGAACAGGGGATATCTTTCCATTTTCTGATGTCCTCTATTTCCTTTCCCATGCTATAGTTTTCATTGTAGAGGTGTTGGACTTCTTCAGTTAATTTTTTCTTTTGGTGGAACTGGGGGCTGAACTCAGGCTCTTGTGCTTGTCAGGCAAGCGCTTTTCTACTGAGCTATCTCCCCAGCCCCTCTTCAGTTAATTTTTGTTGGTGCTAGTATTTCTACTTTATAATCAAGTCTAAAAGTATTTCAGTGGATTTTTTGGATCTCTAGGAAGAGGATCATGCCATTTGCAAGTAATGATAATTTGACTTCTTACTATAGCTCCCCTCTATTTATTTTTTTCACGTATTGTTTTGAAGAGAAATAACAGTGAACATCCTTGGCTTGTTCTTGATTTTACAGGGAAAGCTTTGCTTTTCCCCATTTAATATAATGGTGTCAGTAGGTTTGTTATAAATGGCTTTTATCAAAGTCAGATAAGATCTTCCTATACACATTTTCCTAAGTATTTTTAATGTGAAAAGATGTCTTGATTGTCAAAGGCAAAAGTCCTTGCATTTATTGAGATGATGTGATGTTTCCACCCTTGCTTCTGTTTATGTGGTGTATTGTAGTTATTTTACATATGTTGAGCTGTCCTGTACTGTAGGAGACTCTTCCTGGTCCTCATCTCAGTCCAAGAAACCAATATTTGTAATCCCAAAGTTACATTATTGGAATCCCATCAAGTTGATTCCAATCTACCACTTTCCATGCAGCCCATGGCGAAAATGAGGACACTAAATTATATTTTTAATCATCGGGGAGTCAAGGGGCTCTAGGTCCAGCCACGCAGATGGCTTCCCGGAACCAAGAGAGCGACCCAGGGCCTTACCCAGTTTTTATTCAGTGAGGGAGTGGCTTGAGGACTGAGAATTGTGGGAAGCAGGTGACTACTGTGAGCTGAGCTAGGTGTGGGGCCTACATTTACCTCTGCCATATGCAGAGAAGATATGCAGAGAGAGTAATCTGCATTATATAGTATTTAATGTTTTGGGAAGTCTAGGGCTTCAGCTTTGATGTAGTCTTTCAAGCCCCAGGAAGTCATAGCCTCTGTCTTGAGGCTCGATCCCAGCTGGCAATGCAGAGCATTAGCTCTACTGTCCTGTCTCCACCCGGCTCACGTTAAGGAGCAGCAGGCTTACCAGGGAAACACGCATGCCACCTTCAAAGACTATCACCAGCACCTCAGCTAGACCAATACACATTACTTAAGGCCAATTGAAGGATAGACAGAAGTCCTAGCCAGCTCTCTACATAACAATACAAGGAAATAGGATCAGGTTCAGTCAAAATGGAGACAGTCGCTCTTCTTTCAAGGAGAGCTGCTGGGTGTGCCCTCCACACTGTACCCTTGGAATGAAGCCTACTTGGTCATGATGTATATTTTAGATGCTTTCATATGTTGCTTTATAGTATCTTCTTGAGGATGTTTGTATCAATGTTCATTAAAGAGATTGGTCTATATAGTTCTCTTTCTGGGTTGGATCACTATCTTGATGCATTTTGTTGGCTTGTCTTCTCATCTCTTTCTTTCTTTCTTTCTTTCTTTCTTTCTTTCTTTCTTTCTTTCTTTCTTTCTTTTTTCTTCCTTTCCTTTGTGCTGAGGCTTGTGCAGTGATTGGAAATGGAAGACTTTGTTTCCATTGTGGAGATCTCTTTAGTGGCATCTACTTTTCAGTGGCCTCCTCTGGGTGTGCCTAACTATTGGCCTTTGTCTCTGTCCCGGTAGCCAGCCACCTTTGTTTACTTGAGCTGGAGTTGCAGCACATTTGACCTAGCATCTAGTTCTCCAGGAATAGGCCAGAGTATGCTTAATAACTACTATAAGGTATCCAGATATTGGCATGCCAACACCTTGGCCATAGTTACAAAATTAGTGTCAATGATATAGTCAAATACAAATTGAATACTGTTAAATCCCAAGGACTAATAAAGTACTACCCCTAATTATAGAAAAGAGATCTATAATTATAGGATGAACACTAAGCCAAACCAAATATTGACCGCTTACTGGCCAGAAGTAAATAGCTACTAAGTGGAACACCTCCACCGACAACCAAGCAGGATTCAACAGCAATATGGTAAAGTTAACAGCTATCTAGAAATTAATAAAGCTCAGCAGTTATAAAGGTAGAAGGGATGGAGAATTTGTGAATGAACAAAACAAAATTTGAAAAATTAAACAGTGAGATATGAGAAGGAAAGAAAAGTGAAACTAACATGGGCACCTTAGAGGAATAAGAGAAAATTTACAGTGATAGAGAAGAGTTTTAGGAAAAAGCAAAAACAACAAGAAAAAAGGAACAAAAGCAGGAAATAAAAAGAAAGTTATAAAGAAAGCGAGGAAAAAGTTAAAAGACCAAAAGAGGCGAGATAAATTAAATGAAAAGAGGGCAGAAAAGGAGAAATAAAACTCTCAAACCCTACAATGCCTTGAAGGAAAGACAAAAATAGTATAAAATAGAAGTTTTTAAAATGTTGAGTCAAAGAAAAAAATATTGTGCTATTGAACAAGAGGTTTCTTTGCAAGAGCTGCATTCTTGGATCTAGTCACAATTTGCTATGCCTGGCTTTGGGGCTTAGGGTCTCCGAAGTACCCTCCCTGCACCAATGCCCTCTTTCTGTCCAGTAGGTCCTGTTTACTGCTAGACTTGATGTCTATGGTCATGGGGTCTGGCTCTCCTTTCTTCCCCGAGGTATTTTCCTAGTCAGATGGCCCGTTGGTTCTCACCTCTGTTGCTCCATGCTATGGGGAAGTAAAATGTAGGGATGGCTCAGAGTTGGTAGGTGGTTGTATCCTGGGGCCTCCCCTCCAGAGGCATGTCCATGGGCGGCCTGCTTACTTCCTTGGGGTGGGCACCATGCCTATCACATGGGAGGTTCTTGTCACCTCTGGAGCACTTCTGGGAGTCTTGTTTTCTAAGTGTCTTACTGAGCTGTGATAAAAAGTATGGTGAATACTCCTGCCTACTGCCTTCCCATGGCAAGCCAGGCTGTTCAAAGCAGGACAGTGCTTTGCACTTTATTCATCACTTTGATCTTTATTCATTCACTTTATTCACCAGATGTGGCACCCTGTGACATCTGGCTCTTTCTTACCATGAAAGGTAACCACTTAGAATTTTTCATGACATTGGGATAACTATGAGAGCATAACTAGGGATATGAAATAAGACTTCCCAAGCTGCTTCTGAAAGTGACAAGTGCAACACAATCAGCTGAGAGCAAGGGAGAGTATCTTGAGGGGGATTAATTACACTGCCATTTACTGTAAAAGGTTTTTAAAAAATGAAATACTATATTTCTCAATCACACCACATAGTTTTCCTTGGTGTCTACAACACAGCTTGGTGCTCCCTGAACTTACTGATCTGTGTTTGGTGCCTAATGTCATATTGGGAAACTCTTGGTTATTACTGCCTCAAATAGTCTTTCCCCTGCTATCTTTACTACCTTGTCATTCCCATTACAGTATGTTACACCTTTTATTCTGATGCTCTTGAACATTGCATTCCTTTTTTTTTCTTCCCTTTTTCCCCCTCTGATTTTGGTCTTTAAAGTTTCTATTGAAAAATCCTCAAATCCAGTAAGTCTTTCCTTAGCAATATTCAGTCTACCAAGAGGCCCATTTGTTACAGTGTTTCAGAGTTCCTGCATGTCCTTTTTATTCTTTTCTTAGAATTATGCTTACACTGTCCATCTCGATGCTTACATTGTCCATCTGTTTTTGAAGTTATCTACTTTTTCCATTAGATTCCTTTGCATATTAATATTTTAAATTCCCACTGATAATCCTTGCCCTGAATTCTGGGCCTGATATTTGCTCTGTCTCTTCACAGTGCAGGGATTTATCTGTTCCTAATTTGGGGGCTTTACTATTTTTTTTTAATTGTTTTGTTTTTAATATTTTATTTGACACAGGGTCTTGCTTTGCAGCTTGGATTTGTGACATTCCTGTCTCAGTTTCCCCAGAGCTGGGATTACAGGCATTGCCACAGTGCCCAGAGCATGATTCTGGGCTTTCAGAATGGCTTGCAGTTGGTTTCTTGCAGGATGGACCCTGGGTGTAAAGAGCACGAGGAAGTGGGCCACCACTGGCGCCACTGGGTCATGCGGAACACTGGACTCTTCCGGGGGTAGTCCTCGGCACCCTGGGCTGCCTCCTACACAAGTGCCTCTCAGGGTCTCCTGCCTTAGGTGTACAGGCAGGCTGGAGGGCATGTAGTGGACACTTGTCCTTCTCCTAGGCTCTCATAAATTCTACTAGCCTGGAGGAAAATGGGTTTTGTCTTGTGAACTTGTGAAGAACAACACATGGTTCAGCTGTGTGCCAGAAGGGCCACTTCCCTCACCATGCCCCATGCCAGGGTATTTTCCTCTGATTTTCAGTGGAGGAAGTGGTACGGAACCAGGACCTGAGTTCACGAAAGCGGGCCCCTGCCTGCACATTTCTCCCTGCATTGATGTCGGGTGATAATCACCGAGCTTCCAGCTTTCTGGCCTGGTCCTGGCGTGTGGGTGTGGCTCTGCTAGTCGTGATTCTTTTGTCTCTCTTGTCTCATATGGCTTCTCTGTCTCTCCAGCTTGGAGGGCAGCAGGGACCTCACTTTTCTGACAGATCTAACAAGAGTGGTTGACATCTCAGGGCGTTTGGCTGTTTAGTTGCTCCAGGGCCAAATGCTCTCTGTAAGCTGTTTTCAGGTCAAACGGGAAACCAGGTATTCCCTTTTACTTCTAACAGATCTGTTTTCTACTCACAGTGTCTCTATAAACAATATATGTGGAGTGTTGCTTTTTATCTAATAGTCTCAAGAAACTATAACAGACAGGCATGTAGCTAACTAACTAAAATAGGAAAAGCCAATTTTGTGAAGTTTTTTTAAAAAATGTATTTGGTACAGGGTCTCACTGCACAGCTTGGATCATAGTGATCCTCTAGTTTTCAGCCTCCTCGGTGCTGGTATTACAGGCATGCACCACCACACCTGGACTCTGGTTTGAACTGCCATCACTGCGCTTGCATAGGCAGGTGATCTAGTCCGCTGAGCTAGCTTGCCTCCCTGAGAGAGCTTTTTTGAATCACTTGTAAACACTAGGTCAGGTCCTAGTGCCAAATTGCACACAACATTTGATTTATCCTCCTTTTTCCTTCTTGAGTTTACTCAAGCTCTGTAACAAATTCCAGAAACATTGGCAGACTCTTTTGAATAGGTGTCTTTGAATAAAATTTCCTGTAAACACACCAAGCTGCTACAGTATTTTGTTCTTTCTGAAAATATTTCACACTATAGGATTATGTTTAACAGAAGTATTTGAGTTGCAATATCTTATGAAGTGATTTGAAATTTTGACAGTGTTTTCTGAAAAATTAGCAGCATTGGTTTTAAATGCAATTTTATTATTTATTGTTTTTGTTGGCACCAGGGAGCAAGCTCAGGACCTTGTGCTTGCCAGGCAAGCAATCATTCCATTGAATCATCTCCCTGGCTTGTTGAATGCAATTTTAGTTTTGGACCATTTCAAAGTATACAAGCACTTAGCCTCCACCCCAGAACCCATTCCCTCACCCTTTTAGTCCTAGGACTTAGATAATAAAGGACTTAAATAGTTAAATACAATTTCAGTACATCTCAGCCCATTTTACAGCATTGTACTCTAACATTAGCACTGGCCTTTGAGGGGGACAAGGAAGACAGCCTCTCATTCTGAAGTCCTGTTTTGACAAGATCTGGAGCAGTTTTCTTCATTTGTTCATCTTAATGAGAATGTGCCTCACTCTCTTAGATACCTCTTAGAATATGACCAAGATAACGTCCCTTTACTTTGTAATTTTTTTGTTTTTGTTTTTGTTTTTTGGCAGTACCAGGGATTGAACTTACAACCTTGTGCTTGCCAGACAGGCGCTTATGCTGCTGAGCTATATCTCTGGCCCCTACTTTGTAATTATTTTAAAGATGTTCTCCTGTCTCTGATTTTTTTCCCCAAATTGTCACCATATGCGCCAAGTTTCTGGAGGAATGTTCTCTCCTTTTTGTGCCCTGTTTCTGTATCAGCACTCTCCTTTGGTTGGAGGGGAGAGTCTTCCTGTCTCCAAGAGGCTGATGGGGCTGACCCAGGAGCCAGGGACCAGGGTAGGACAGGTGGAGGGAAGGAGTGTGGAATTCCTCCACACAGAATGAGAGGGAGGCTGGAATGATTGGGCCATTGTTCTTTTTTTTTTTTTTTTGGCTGAACTGGGTATTGAACTCAGGCCCTTGTGCTTGCCAGGGAAGCCCTTATTCTACTGAGCCATCTCCCTAGCTCCGGGTCATTGTTCCTTGACAATGAAAACTAATCATTGTCTTTTAAAAGTGCTCCACTGGGCTGGGGACAAAGCTCAGTGGTAGAGAGCCTGTCTAGGATGTGTGGGGTCTTGTGTTCAATCTCTAGTGCTGTAAAACCTAAAAAAGTGTGAGGGTAAGTGGAAGTTAAAATGTGGCAGTAGTATCTTCCAAAAAACACCAAAGTTTCTCACCATTATTTTGCTCACCACTTTGGGCCTCTGTGACCAAATCACTTATCTTCACACTAGGCATCCAGGGGTTAAATCTTAGCACTCAGAACTAGAGGCAGCTGGGAAAGGTCTGGGCCCCAGCTGTGAATACCACTGGCCATCCCTTGATCCTCACAGCTGGCCCTG
This sequence comes from Ctenomys sociabilis, assembly GCA_004027165.1. NCBI lineage: Eukaryota > Metazoa > Chordata > Mammalia > Rodentia > Ctenomyidae > Ctenomys > Ctenomys sociabilis. The sequence continues at coordinate 146,597 of PVKA01000747.1, forward strand.
TGTGAAGGATTTGCTGCAAGTTTATTTAAGAACAGAGTGAAAAGTGTGAAGTGAGACAGGAAAAAAGGGTGCATTAACAGGAAGGCTCTGCTTTCAGCAGCTGGGCCTTGTCCTATCCAGATACTGCGGGAGATTCTTAAAGTCTCAGGCCCACTGCAGGCTGGGAGGCTGGAGTATGCACTCCCCTCCCCAGAACTTGCTGGCTGAAAATCACTCCTACTGTGTCAACTTTGGGCTCTGACCTGTGGCCACAGAATGCTAGAAGGATGCAGGGCATCTCCACCCTTAAGAACTGTCTATGGTGATCTCCATGTGGACCACTGAATACAGAAGGGTAGGCACCCTCAGCTCTTCTGAGAGCTCAGCAGCAGTCACCAAACTGCATCTGTCTACAGCTGTGCTTCCGCATGGGCATTAGCAGGAAATTTGCTGGGATTCTAGCAGTTCACCATTCTTAGGGTGAAGCAAGTGATTTATTTGGAGAACACTTATCCTGGAGTTGACATGGTAATATGTACAGAGACTGCACACCTAAAACCTGCAGGCCTGGCTTTTGGAAATTGAGACATCCTCCCACTTGTGCATTCTTAGACTTCTGTTCCCTTGCTCTAATGGAGATACAGCCCTTATCACTATCCTAAGATACTTATGTCACAGCCCAGATTCTGCTATCCTTTTTTTTTTTTTTAATAAGCTAAGGAGAGTGGTACACATCTGTAATCTCAGTGAATAGCAGACTGAGACAGGAGGATTTTAAGTTTGAGCCCAGGATGTACAATTTAGGCTTTACTTAAAAATAAATTCAAATGAAAGGTCTATGGGATTTGCCTGTCATAGAGCACTTGCCTAGCATGGTTAAAGCCTTAGGTTCCATCCCTACTAATGCAAAAACAAATAAACAAAATCAAACTTTTACATTTGTTATGGTTAGCTGTTCTTAGATTAGATCTAGATGACACCTAGCAAAACTGGTTAAAAAAAATGAAATAGAGCTGGGCAACGGGGTACACATTTGAATTTAGGAGGCAGAGGCAGGACTGCTGTGAGATTGAGGCCAGCCTGGGCTATGCAAAGCACGACCCTATCTCCAAAAAACAGAACAAGATTATTAGTGTATTTTATAATTTTTTGGTTTAATTTCAAAATGAAAACTTATTTTTTGAGTTAAAATGCTTACAGTAGTCACAGGGCATCACTATGTACATTCATGAATGTCTACATAGGTGCATCTGTGTTCGTGCCAAGATCAAATCATATTGATTCTGCATATACATACTATCATGTATGTTCAGAGATTCTGGTCCTGAGAGTTTAGATTGAGTGGTCCCAACTGATGTAAACACTTGCATGGATCATTTCTCTTCATTTGGTAGTGACTGAGCTGCTGAGGCATGATAGGCATATACACTAGGACATACAGAGTGTGTGTGTGTGTGTGTGTGTGTGTGTTTGTGTTGTGTGCACGCAGTCTAGATCAAAGTAACATCTGGACTGATTGCTTTTACAGACCTGGCTACTCATTCTTGTCATTTAAGATCTTAAGTGTTCCTCACTCTGGCACTTGTCTAAACCTGTTGAACAGGATGTCAATTTGTTTTGTCATAATTAGCTCCAAAACTCAGGGAAGAAATGCCTTTGTTCTGCACAAAAGTCAGGTACCTGGTCTGCATGTTTACTAGGTTTGCCGACAGGCTTTGTCTAAGGACCAAGAGAGGCCCACAGAAGCCTATCCCTGCATCACATGGGAGGTTCAAGTCCAGCCTGGTGGGAACAGCTATCATTATGTATCAGCACACAGCACAACAACGCAAGTGCAGTGCGACAGGCCCGTAAGCTGCCCCAACCCACTATTAACTACTTACTAGGCATTAGCGGAGCTGACCTAGAAGCCATGTAAAGGAAAGCAGGGCCCCTCTGATACCAGGATGCAGAATGTGCCACCTCTGTTTCAGCTGTGCTCACACCAGTGCTAAGGACGTGCTGCCTGCAGTGCTGGGACCCCCACAGGCTTTTGTCCTAGTGGAGGCCCATTCCTCAACAGGCTCAGTCTCATCCCAAGAAGCTGGGTCAGTTTCCCAGCCATAGCACACAGCATGGAGGTCCTATTTGCAGATGTCGAATTTTGCCTGCCTCTATTCTTGCATAGTCTTCTCATTTCTAAAGATGCCTGAGTTTACTATGGCAGTTCATGCCCCAATTCCAGCATGCAGGAAGCTGAGAAAGGAGAGCACTTCAAGTTCCAGGCCAGCACAGTGAGTTTAGTGAGACCTTGTCTCAAAAACCATAAAAGTTTGAAAGACTGACTGTACAAGTATACTGACAAACTGAGAACAGACTGGAAGTCAGAAGGGCCCTTTAAATAGTCCATCTTCTCCACAGAGCCCAGGCTTAGAGCTACAGAGGGCCAGCAACCAGGAAGTCTGGCCATTCTCATGTTAACATGGCTCAGTGTATTTCATTTCATGATAAAAGAGTGATTTATTTTATCCTCAGGCTTAAGGGACAAAAATATTCTGGTCTTTGCATTCTTAAGGAAAACAGGAAGAGAAAAATCAACACATATCAAATTTCAATAGTCTTGAGGCAGGAGAATCCAAAGGAAAACAACATTTCAGTACTTTTAGTACTTCCTTGCAATGGCTGGAGCTGCATCATAACCAGCTAAGACCATGGGAATCATGGGTAATTTAAGAAAAAACAAACCAGCCTCCAAGTGCACCCTTCTGTTTTCCGAGCCTGATCAAATTTCAGTGAGGGTTTCAAATACAGACAAACTGATGAGTATGTTAACAACTCAAAAGCAGACAATAAAGAAGCAAGAAAACTGCCAACTGACCACCAGAAATGGCTTTGTTCTTCAGCATCAAGTTTCACCCTGGCTTTCCAGTCCAGTTTAACTAGGTCCTCAAAAGGCAGCCCTGAAGATATTACTACCCATGAGGAAAGTGGAAGAAGGCAGGAAGAGGAAGAATCAGGCTAAGCAGCTTGCTAGCCAGCCTATTCTTTTATTACTCCAGGACAGGTTAAAAGAAACTCTGATGAGAGTAAGGTTGGGCTCACTGTGTGAAGGTCAAGTCCAAGTATTTGTCTGGAATAGTATATAGAGGTTATTTTCTTGTCCTTGGCCAAGGTTCTGTAAGAGGCTACTACATATAGACCTTGAGCCCACGTCAGAGCTACACAGTGCCTGAGTTCTTCAGAAGGCAGGCTATGGGGTCTGGCCAGACCAAGAATGTTCTAAATGACAGCCCTCAGTTCACACCATCCCTGAACAGCAAGAGGGGTACCATTTACAGGACCAAAAGTTTAAAAAGAAGAGTTTCTTCTCTAATGTATCTACACAGAAGAGTACTTGAAAAAAAGCACCTCCTTAAGCAAGAGCTGAGTTGGCAGCTGGCAAGATGTGATCATAAATAACAGGAGTAGGTTTTACTTCTGCTGTGGTTTGACATCCCCATGTAAGTACCTGTTTTCTAGTAAAACGTTTGCCATCTCCACCTACTTCATAAAATTCCTAGAGGAGGAAAAGATAGTTTACATCAGACTTTGAGAACTTAAATGTACAGACACTTGTGCCAGGTCCCAATCCCACATGGGACTCTACTTCTTACCAGAATTCAAGTAAGGAACACTGTGAAGCCACGCATCCCTCTATCCAGCAAGCCAGATGGAGCTGGGAAGCTTCTTTCCTCTAATGAGAAAATGGTCTCAAGCTGAAGACAAGTGACTTCTTTTAACCAGCTACAGTACTTGAGTATAATCTCAGGAAAAGTTTTTCTTAAAGAGGAAATTTGATAAATGCTACCTATATACTTTCACTACAAGGGTCTGACAGAGATGGTAAGAGGGGCATGTGCATGTGTATGTGTGCTTAGAAACTGTTAAGGCTACCTACTCTGAAAAATGCAGGTATACCACAAAGTGTCTTGCAAAGAAGAGTCCCTACAATCTAACATTCTGAGAGGGGTTTAGGCAACTTCAAGGAAAACAAAAGCCAAGAATAAAGAATACTATAGTACAAAGTTATGGCCAAAAATACTGTATTTTTAACCAGCAAGATCATTGGGGCATTATTATACAACATTAGGTGTTTTTTTTTTTTTTTTTTGCAAAACTAGTTCCCATCCCCAAACAATAGACAATACATGCATTTGAATGACATTTTAAGAACAGTAAATATGATTCATTTAAATACTGCAAGTTAAAAATGTTTTCTGACAAAACTCCCTAAGTACATAGGCCTAGTCAGGGTTTCCAACATGATGATGGTGAGAAATTCACAGGAAGTTGCATTTAAAGTTCTTCGAGGAAAGGAAATCCACCAAAAACATGTTTCAATCAATGTAACCTGGACAAAGTTACACAGTAATTTTCCATTTTTTTTTTTTTTTTGCTAATCTTAAATATATTCTACTGAAGAACACTTCCTCCCTGTTACTTTTTCCCTGTCTACTAAAAGCTTCTAAGAAAGTAAAAATTCCTTTATCCATGTAGGATCCAAATGTACCCAGTAGCTATATTCATAACATGTAAATACCACTAATTGTTAGGTTGGAATCATATGGGAAATGGAGGCCATATGGTAGATAAGGAGGGCAAGGAAGAAATTAACATTTGAGCACCTATCGTGTGCTAAGTGTATGCATACTCTGAACATGATTCTAGAGGCAAGAGTTACTGAACAGGGCAGGGGCAGTGGGAAAGAGAGCAGGACACGATGACTCTGTACTAAAGCATCTATCACCCACCAAGTGTCTGGCTCCGAAACCTCTAGCTAATCATATACAACTAAGCCACTTCATTTCCTAATATGATGGAACCAAAATGAAATCCCCAAGGCACGGGTACCAGGACAGATCTATTAATGCTACATACGCTGGAAATATGTAGAGAAACATACAATTACTATTTTCAATTTTTGTGTGTTTGTATCCAAAGAGTATCTCTTTGTTAGAAAAGATGAATGTATGTACCAAGCATACCTTATTCGCATCAATTGAGATGTTGCTAATGACCAATTAAGTGGTTTTAAACCCTTAGTTTTAAGAAGCGCAGCAATATACATTACAATATTTGGGTACACTTTATTTTCATATGGGTTAACATTCTGCTATATTTCATTTCATTTGTTCTTTTTGAGAAACTGAAAACAAAGGGAAATTGAGAGTAACGTGAAGGTAATCTGAGGGGAATTTCCAACCAGTATCTGAGTCTTGCAATAGCTCAGTATGCAGCCCTTTCTTCCCATTATTATTTTTTACTTTTTTTTTTTTTTTGCAAAGTCATTTTGACCCAAATCCAGCATAAATATCCTTTTACCAATTCCTAACTTAAGACAACTAAAATTTACAATCATGTGGCAGTATAAATTTTTAAATTACAGTTCATACAACTTGACAATCAAGATAGTCTAAAGTACAAAAAGTAAATGGCCCTTTAGCTGAATTTCCTTTTTACATATTAGGTCTTGCTAGTTAATCTACCAAAAGAAAGTTTCAGATGTTCTTTAAATACCTTTTGTAAATGTCATCTGTTAGTAAACAACATACGCAGGGTCCTAAATTTTTTTTCAGTCTACTCATGACATTCAACAGAGCTCTTTATACATCAATATTAAGAAAGAAAATTATAAAACAAAACCCCAATAAACAAAATCCCACAGGTTCTAGGGGACTTACTGACTTTTGAATGGGCAAGTTATTTCCCTTTGTTTCAGATATGAGGCACAGACTTCTGAATTTAAGCTCTGTAAGGCATAGTATAGACCTCCAATTTACAAATAAGGAATTCTCTGTGGGTTGGAACTGCCCTATCACACTAAAAAGAGGGAGAAATCATCTGTAAACTGGTACACTGCAATGTGTTCAGTGAGTCATAACGGCTGCTTGCCTTGCTGTACTGAAGAAAGGTTGCTGTGTGTTGTGTTTTGAGTAAGACATGCCCAAGTCACCGTAAAACTTGCCACAGGCCTCCACACCGAGAGCATCACAACAGGCGTCCAGCAGCAGGCGCTTGGAACGCTTGCAATCACAACAGAAGAGAAAGCATGAGTAAACTTTGTTTCTATACAAAACTGAAAAGAATCCCTTCCCACCCCTCACCCCTTCATAAAACCCCAAAGAAACAAAAAAATCCTTTAGCTTCGATTGACTATTGTGGATACAGTTAGGTTTCTACGCATCACTGCAGCTAGGGTGATCAATTTTTTCCATTCTCAAAAGAAGGGATCCTGTCATGCACCCCAGGATGAGCAGTGAAGCCACAAACCTCAATTCTGCATAGCAAATTCCATCCCAATTTCATAAAGACAAATATAACAATCTCTCCCTGTTTTGCTCAGATTCTATGAGCTTTGAGATCAGGTTTAATCAACTACATCTACTATGTCTCTACTAAATAGAATATCTTGATTCCCTAAAGCTGTAACACTTATGATCTTGTGATGAGGTTTTTTTCTATACACACTGTAGGCCATCAAATGTTTACTTTTCTTTTTATTTTTTTTGTTGTTTGTTTTTGTTTTTGCTGCACCAAATTTAAGATTGCCCTTTCAGGCAAGCAGTGGTCTCTAGCTGTTAAAACATCTCCTTAGTGGATCACAATAGCTTCTAAAACTGCCTTTCTAATAAAGGCCATCAGAGAGGTAATACTAAACTGTGCATTTGCCAAATAAGAATATGAATTGTATAAAAGCTCATATTCCAATCCTAGATCAAATGGCAAAAGTTCTACAAAGTTGGTTTCCATGTTTGTATAAAAGCTCCAACTGATTTTATGTATTCTGCTAGGAAATTACCTTTGGGTCTTATAATCAGTATACCTCTACTCAGGAATGTGCAAATGATTGTACACAGCACGATGCTAGTACCGCTCTGTATGATAGTAAGGTTTTTTTTTCTTCTTTTCTAAATGGAAAAAAATATCCCTAGTCAGAAATAAACTGACAAATTTACATTCTCCTCTCTTAAAAAAGTAAATAAAATAACATTATTCAAAATGTGAATTAGCTATAAGACATACAATACAATTACATAGATACATATCAATACAGCACATTCAATTTGCCCAAAAATTAATGATTACAAAGCCAATATGGATGCTGCAATATCAAGAGAGACATATGTACAATGATTAGAGCATTCATAATTGCACTACACCTACAGGTGGGATGTTTGTTAATTAAATTACAGGTGCTTTTCTGAACAAGGAAAAAAATAGTAACTTGTGTGTTCTGAGACAAGGAGAGGGAAGAACATGAACATCCGATTACTGCCAAGTAACTCTGGTGCTCATCTAATAAGTTGTCAATTTTCTCTCTCCCCTTTGTTAATCCAAAAAAGTGATTAATATAGTTTAATCTAGTGCCAAATAGTATTGAGACCAGCATCATGGCCTAATTCTAGCTTCCTAGCAGCTTTATAACAATCATGATTTATTTTCTTAAAATACATTTTAACTTATGCTGCTGACAGAGGCTCATCAATACATGTGCTGTATTTTTTGCATTTGCTGAAAAATTGCACATACAGAATTCCAAGCATCTCTCCTAGTAGGTTCAGTTACATAAAAACATGTTCAACAGAACACTGAAAGGGTACATCTGAATGAAGTCCACAAATTTTCATGTTCAACTTAAGCAGTCACCAGTTCAAGAAGATCTGGAATATGGTAAACTAGTAGTCATTTTCTTTTTTTTTTTTTTTTCTTTGTTTTTTGCAAATTAAAAGTGTCAGGATAATACTATTAACTGATGTTCTTGGCAAACTTACTTGAACTTAACATAAAGAGTAAGTAAAACTGGCTTCAAACACAGAGACATAAGCAGATTTCATGATAAACCACACGGGATACTTTTCTACACTGCTTATTGGGACAATCAACATGGGACATGGACAATAAACAAAGCGATCAATTGTAAGGGCAAAGGAAAGACTGGACTGTGAGAGTCAATTTTACAGTTACCACGTGTTTGACAGTTGGTATTTCAGATTCATTCGCAGCCAGTCATCTCATGGTTCACAGTCTTACTCTCTTACGTTTTAAGATGCTGGCTTTCATTAAGCTCTTTTTACTCTATTTTGTTTGACAAAAGGCCAGCTTTGGCAGCTCATACCCATCATAAAAAGCGTTTTAAAATTATGGCCCAAACACAAAGGAAAAAAAGAGGAAAGGAAAAGTTGGAACTAAAAAGACAAGAACAACCTCTGAAAAGAACCTGGGTAGCAGCCACAGAGGGGATGTAGTGTTTGTTGGCATATTTTTTTTGGCATCTGTAATTTAAAGAAAGTTAAAGAAAAGATGAGAGAAAAAAAGAAAAAGGAAGCGAGAAAAGGAGGAAGGACAATGGCACATGGATTTCAAAAGAAAGGACTCCCACTGTGTGTGTTTGCCCAGCCTTCCAATTTCTGAGCATTTTTCTGAGCAATGAACTATGGATAAAGTCAAAACCCAGAGGAAATAATGTGTAACTGTTCAATGGGCATCCACTGTCCTGTCCAAAGTGAGACAAGACTATATAGATACAAAAAGGAACACTACATGTGCATGGAGCATAATACAGAACCACAGTAGTAATACATATAATCCTTCAGCAAATACTACAAATTGTTAGATTAAGCGGATGTAGGATGGCTTAAATCGAATGATAATGTCCTGACTATCAATTCAAGAGAAAAACTTGACCAAGAATGGAGCTAGAATAAAGGCTGTTGTAGTCTGGGAGAAAAATTTAGGAAGAAGATATGGATCAGGGAAAGAGGGAAATCAGCTTTGTTTTTCTCAGTAGAAAAGGGGAGGGGGGAGAGAGAGAAAGAGAGAAGAAAGAGAAAGAGAAAGAGAGACTTATCTTTGTGAGTACATGACTGAGAATGTAAAATAGATTGAGTCAAAAGGTTTTGCCTAAAAAAAAAGAGAGGAAATGTGCTGGGACTGTACTTCAGCATCCTCTGTTTTTCCTCTGAATAGTTTAAATAAAATCATAATATTTACTATAAACTCTGTGGATACACTCACAGAGTCCAGGACGGCAATAAATAGTATTATGCAAATCATTTTCCACAGAAATACAGTCCCTCTTGTACATCTTCAACAGCCCCCCAGGGAAGGGAAGGGCGGGCTCTGGGAGGCACAATTAGACCAGGTTGTACTCCTTCAGGTTCAGCTGCAGGATGGTGTCCTTGACGGCTGCAAAGACAAAGCGGATGTTCTCGGTGTCAGTAGCGCACGTGAAGTGGGAGTAGATAATTTTGTCACTGTCTGGGTTCAGGTCCACGAACATCTTCAGGATGAATTCTCGAGCTGCCTGGGCATCTCTCTGGGGTCCTATTTGCAAAGGGAAAAAAGGAGCTTGTCAGCTCATCTATTAATACATCTGTTCATCACTCATTCAATAAATATTTATTGTGCCACTGTTCATGTGAAGGCTAATCTAACTGCAGATTCAATAGAATCATGTTTTCTAACACCACTGTTTGCAATATTTGGTCACGTTAGCTTTACAACGAGCTTACCGCATCCACCCACCAATAAAAGAATAGGTAAGTACAAACAGAGAGATGACTTGAAGGCCAAGTTTCTATTTTCTTTTTTTATTATAATTTTCTATTTTCTAATTCCTTGGCTGACAGGGAGAACTTCAGGGTGTCAGCAAAAAAGTGATAGCTCACTTATATTCCATGGCAGGAGGTGTTCTCGCTACCTCAGGCTTTCTTACCCATCTGACCCCAAAGACTCCCTGTTGGGAATCACTTTTACATTCTACAGATTAAAATGTCAGAATGGAAAATTTCGATTTTCAGATCAGATCCATCAAGAGCCCGGTGTACTCTCACTTTGTTAACCTGTAGTGTTTCTGAGCATTCTACATTTACCTAAGGTTCAATTTACCATGTGTAATTATGAAAAACTTGGCTTACATTTTCTCACTTTTATTTGGAGTTTCTCATACACCAAGCATTGCCTGAGATGCTTTGGTATAAGAACTGTGATATATTTATCAGAATAATTAGAAGCACATTAATTTTGCAGTGAGTTCTTAGATATGAGGCCAAAATAGCAGCAAAAGAAAAACATCAACAAATTGGACTTCAGCAAAACTAAAAATTTTTGTGCATCAAATAAGTAATCCAAATGACAACCTACAGAGTAGGGGAAAATATTTGCAAATCCTACTTTCATGAAGTATTTAGAATCTAGAATATAAAGAACTCCTACAACAAAAAGGCAAACAACTTGATTAAAAAGTGAGCAATAGTACTGATTATACAGGTCAGCAGTAGAGAGCAGAACACTTGCCTAGCATGACCCAGGACTAGGGTTCAACCAATGAATGAACAGGCAAAGAAGCAAGCAGAAAGGACATGAATAGACATTTCTTCAAAAAGATTTACAACTGACTAATAAGCATAAGAAAAAGTGTTTAACTCTGTGACTCATTTAGGGAAATGCCAACCAGAATGCCAACAAGCACACCTTCTCATTAACTAGAATCACTGTACGTTTTAAAAAGCAGCAATTACTACTGGCAAGGATATGGAAAAGTTTGTAACCTCGTGCATTGGTGGTAGACACGTACAGTGGTGCAGCCATGTAGCAAACAGTTTGCAGAAAAATTTTCCTTAAAAAGCTAAATAAAAAATTCCCACGTTGCCCAGCAATTGCACTCTTAGGTCTGCAGCCAAAGAGTGGGAGCATAGGGGCTCCCACGGGCAAGGCTGTGTTCCTGCAGCACTAGTCACAATGGCCAGCCTTCCACCACAAAGCCACAAAGAGGAATGAAGTTGTAATAGAGGCTACAAGGTTTATGGACCTTGAAAACACGTAAGTAAAGTAAACCAGATGCGAAGAAACTGTACAACTCCCCTAAAACAGGTAACTAGGCACATTCATAGAGAGAGTAGAGTAGTGGTTACAAGGTGCCAAGGGGAAAATAATGGGCTGTCTACTTGCTTAGCTGGGATAATAAAAAATGCTAGAAATACTGTGATGGCTACAAATTATTGAAGTATAATTAATGCCATGGACTTGTACTAAAAAGGTTATGATGCAATATTTAGGATTCATATAGTTTTGAGAACTCTACGGACAGTCAAATGACCACTTCTAACTCAATGCACTCTGATTTCAGACAGCCAAGTTGAAAACTTCCAAACTGAACGTAGTGCAAAGTAGGTTCATTCTTATGAGCTTATATCCAATAATTCTAGGAGTTAGAAGAGTCATGAAAGCAAATAAATTAATAAAAGTTCTGTTTGAATTTTGACTTAGGTGCCCATCATGGAAATTTCTGATAGCATCTGAGAAGACTGGCATCCTATTAAATAAAGGCACAATAATTAATAAAAAAACATGTAATTGTTAAAAATTTTTTCAAGGGGAAACAGACAAAGAGATGGAGAACAGAATGGGGGAACAGCGAAGATAAAAAGAATGTGTTACATGTATGTAGCAACTCCCTGCGATGAATGTAACCAATATATAATGCAAGCCTACACCAATAACAATTAAAAAAAATCTAAATATTTAATATCCTATTATTTTTCAATGACCATGGTTAACTTCCTAGTTCTATAGTGGTACTAAAAAACAATTAAAATTAGAGACTAGTAGATTGTTACATGAGAACCTTGTATTTTCATAAAACCCTACATTATTTCTGGCTTGTGACTGACCTAGTATGACTTTTGTACTTATGTCTATTTGGGAAGGAAGGAATCACATTTTTTTTCTTTTGGGATTGAACTTGGGACCTTGTGCTTGCCACGCAGGCACTTATGCTGTTGAGCCATATCCCCAGCCCCTTTTCTTCTTTTTTATTTACTCAAAGAATATAAGAACCAGATTCAAGTTCACTGCAGTGCACTTGGAGTACATTATTTGTAAGCATAAATTATTTTTTGAATAAACATAAACTACAAAGAAAACATGCTGTCCATTATAGTAGGAACAGTCCACAGTCTTAATTTTGCAATTCAAGTACATGTAGAACAGCAATTCCCCTTCCTGAACAGAAATACAGAAATGGTATTCATTATGATTAACACTTTTTAAGTGTAGAGATGTGGAAGCATGAAGTTCAAAGCAGTATACACATGCTTATTACAAAAACCTCACTTCAGAGTGAGCCTTGATCCCTTTGGCCTTAGCTCATTCATCTTATGAGAGCTTCTGAGTCTCATGCCTGACAGCTGCATTTGCCTTGAGAATAACAAAATCAGTGTCTTTTCTTCTTTCCTATGGGTATTATGTGTGTGCTGTGGGAGGTTAACAGCAAAATCACCTTTGGATATCAAAGCATTCACTACAGGCATCACTGGAAGGAAAATGCTCATAGCTGATGGGGAATCTGGGGAAATTATGGGAGTATGGAGATGAGGAAAATGTTGCAGGGAGAAACACTCAACAAAGAAAAGTGGGTTTTCTTTTTTGCAGAATAGTCAGCTGCTGTGGCTGGAGTCTGGGGATGGATTTCAAGCCTGCTCACAAGTCTTGAAATCCATCCCCCAGGGAAATGAACTGTCCCTAGGGGAGCTGAGGGGTGGTGCATGGTATGCCATTTCCATCCAGTGATTCTCACCTAAAGCTGAGAACAATTAAGAGTCTGCCTCACAGGCCTGCTACTCAGGGAGACTGTGTGCTGGAAGAACTAGCCTGTTGAGGGACAGAATGGAAACTGAACATTAAGCTACTTGCACTACAGTATGCTTATCAAGGCATTTACAACTTGTCTCCCAGATAGTGACAAAATAATTTAAGGGGAAAAAGCTATTCATAGTCAGAATGTTATTTGTACTAAAAGAAAAGCAAAGCACAAAAGAAAATATACTTAGAGAGAATGCAGATATTCTAACAAAAAAGGGAACTCTTTCTATAGCAAGGCAACAACCCCAAATGCATATGTTTCAATTCACCAGCTTTTATATCCTTGTATGTATCTGAAATAGGAACTTTTGTGTGTTAAACATGTAGTACTTGCCCTCCATGAGGTAGCACCATGCCAAATGAATGTGGGGTGAAAAGATGGCTACACCCTCATCCCTGGTGGGTTTGGTTTGTCTTCACAGGAAGCTATGAAGCCAAAGTTATTTTTAGTTTATAAAGAATTATTTCCCCAAGAGCTTGTAGAAGTACAAAAATTCTATTTAGCTTATACCCACTGTGGATATCCTCTGCTGGAAAGCAACTTTAAGTGCAGTCTATTATCTTGCTGCAATAGTAAGGACTTCTGCATTTGGCTTTTAACTGGGCCATGTGCTGTGCTTAGTGATTTCCATGATTCCATTCACTCATTTTTTACTCAGGAAGAAACAGGACAGATTTAATAAACTTATCCAAAGCAATATGACCACTGAGGGGCACCATTAGAAAGAACCCTGAGACTTTCAAAGTGCAACTTTTAATTAATTAAAAATAAATGTTTCTTAAATATTAATTTTGTGTCAGGCATTATGCAAAATGTTATACATATGTTATCTGTTACAATTTATAAAACAATCCCCTGAATTTGGTCCAAAGGCCCAGAAAAGTCCAATGATTTTGAGTATATGTCTACAAATAGAAACAGTCAAAACCAGAGTTTAAACCTGACTTGACAGCTGAGCTTCTGACCACAAAATTGCTTTCTCCCCAGGCAGAAGTAGGGGAGGATTATAACAAAATGAAAGGGAGAAAAAGAGGAATCTATAATGGTTGATATACCACTGGTCAAAACTACCGGATTATTCCTGCCTCTGATCTGTTATTTTTCAAACATATGAGTTTCTTTTTCTGTAACCTAACATTAGGGCATGAACATTTTGTGTTGTTACAAGACAGAGCGAACAGTAACTTGTACTTCTACAGTCCCAACATGGGCTCTGCAGTCATGGGACACTGACGTGATGGTGCTAATGCTGGTGTTGGCAGGTAAATCCATCCCAGCTACTGACACTTACCATCATATTCTGGGAAGTAGTCAACTAGGTGGGAATACATAATTTTCTCCTCCAGAAGATCCTTCTTGTTTAAGAACAGAATAACTGAGGAGTTTTGGAACCAAGGATATGTGATAATCGTTCTGAAGAGTGCTTTGCTTTCCTCCATCCGGTTCTGAAACAAAGTCAGAAGAAAAAAGAATGAATTATGTTATTATACTCAATCTGTGCTTATTTCAATAAGTGAAGTCCATCTTCTGGGTGCTTTAATAGCTTTGAGTTGGGCTTATAATGACTTATATGCAAGTGATTCATGATACATGTTGGCTGTTTTCATTATGCAAATTCCAACTGACAAGCACAAGAAAATAATAATAAATATCCACTGAAATAACTTTTCAGGATGAAAGAGAGAATAAAGCCTAGACAATTATGTGGAATCTAAATAATGTCATAAGTACACACCAAAAATTATTTATTCATGATCAAATATTTAAGATCTGGGTAAGAACTAAATATCATATTTATGAATGAATCAGACTTTGCATTTCCAAAAATAGATTTATTTGGAACTTCACAATTAACTGTTTTAAACATTCAAGGCAAAAACACTTAAATTTTTTGCCCAGAGCACATCTGTATATCTAGAATTATTACTACTAGAAAGCAATACACATGCCTTGATAAGCAAATACATGTTCACCACTGTACATACTCTAGGTTTCACTATGATATCCATACATAACTGTGGAGATATATAGGTAATTACCTCTAGATACAAGGCTAATATGTCTTTGTCTTCAACATTGATGTGGAAATGTCATTACCTGAGACTATACTTCCCAACCTACTTGGCAACAGAAATCCTAAATGGGTTCTCTAAGGAAATGAGGCAGTTTGCTCATATGCATCAAGATGCTAATTGAGGCTACTCCAGAGAAAAATCACTCCTCATACTTATCACTGACCAAAAGCTGAAGAGTCTCACAGCTTATCTCCTTACTAGCTGTTTCCTTCACAGACATAACTCTCTTCTCAAAATTACTCCCACTCATGGGCTACAGGTCAAGGCTGAAGACTTAGGGAGTTCATTACTCTTTCTCTGAGGATATAAGAGCCATAATGTATTGGTGCACTCTGTCCTGGTTCTCCTTTCATTCTGTGTTATGACTGAGTTTTCCTAGGAATAAAAAAGCCTTTCTGGGACTGAATGCACTTCCACTGCTGACGGGTAGCTCTGTGGGTTAAGTCAGAGTATCACATCCCTTTCCATATGAGTTGGTTCAGAGCTGGACTGTGACACAGGCCTCTGTTGTAAGATTCCTCTTCTGGTTTATGGTAATTAGTTTAGCCAAGCATCTGCACTGGGCCCGACAACCCCAGGACTTTGGCTGAGAACTCCAGGGCAGGAAATCTTGCTTCCATGGAGAGTATAGAGAACAATGACAGCCTCAGGAACTTTTTGCAGCACCTTTTCAGGGGACAGAAGAGAGGTCCTACTCACCTTGTTCTAACTGCTTGCTTTGGTTTTGCCTCTGCATCTTTCATTATCAACAGTCAATGAGTACCTTTTATTTCTTAGAGTGCTCCATATTTTAAGCTAGTTTGTGCTGTGTTCTTCTGATTATTCATATAGAAAATACTTCTATTTGATATAGCTGGATACCTTGTATTCCTGCTTGTGAAAGGAAAGGACTCAGGGATGTTTGCAGGAGGACCACTTAGACTGGCTTGAGTTGTCACTTCCTTCTGCTCAGTGTTCCTCCTTGGGATGCGCGTCAGCGCTTGCAGTGCCAAATGGCCTGATCAGTACACTCTGGTCATGCTTTTCTGTACCTCCAGAAAATTCTCCATCACATGCAACTTTCTAAATCCTGAGTATGCCTTGCTCTTTTTCATTTTTTAAGGTGTTTTGATTAAAATCAAATTGAAAGGACACTTTTCAAAAGCAGTCCTTTTCCAAAATCAGGTAAAGTTGATCCTTATCAACTTATTCAGCCTTTAGTTTTGTGCCTATAGCTGCTTAATGTTAATGAAATATATAGGCTGTGAAAAATTAATTCATAGCTCAGGACAACATCTGTAATATTTTACCAAGTGACATGCCAGCCTTCAAACACATTTCTACTACCTACATGACTTTTGTTAGTTATTACAGTCAATGGTAACATTTTAAACCCTGAAAATGATATTCTCTGAGGATTTATACTCAGGTTAAACACTTACGTGCTAAAGAAAAACTTCGTATTTTACTACAGGCTAAACACTTATATGCTAAAGAAAAACTCCTCTTAAGTGAGTTAGATACTAACATTATTGATGGGAGAGGTAGTATTTTGTTTTTTCTTACTTATTCCTAGACAGTCTACCAAGCCATACAATGGATGATCAAGAGTTTCTTTCTAAACTCTTTTAAATCAGTTAATTTATTTGGTACAGGGTCTTGTTATGTAGCTCAGACTCCTAGTGATCCTCCTGTCTTAGCCTCCCCAGCACTGGGATCACAGGGATGTGTCACCAGCCTGTATTCAGTGGCCGGCTCAGGGCACAGCATGTGGTACTGGGTATTGAACCCGGATCTTTGTGCTTGCCAGGCATGTGCTTAGACTGCTGAGCTGTCTCCCTCGCCCTAATGGATGGTCTCTGAAGAAGCCAAGTACAAGGTGGGTAAGTATACCTTGGTGTCACAGTGCATTTCCATCAGGAAGACACCATCACTTAGCCTTTCCAGATAGGGCATGAGGGCTGTGGAGGAAGCAAAGGATTCTCACTGGCTCCATTTTGGCTGGAATCCCTCCAAGGTGACTCACAGGGTGGGCAGAGGGAGGGAAAGGGGTCCTGACTTTGAATCAACACAGAATTTTGTCTTTGACTAAGTTTCAAGACTAGGTGGGAGTCCCTCTGTCTGGATATGGTCTACCAGGAGGAAGCAATGGCCAGCATGCAGGCTAGGGCCTACAAGTCTTTTCTGACCCCAGAACTGTGTACCAAAGAAAACATGCCTAGCAGCTGCTACTTGGTGTCCAGAGCCACTCTCTGGACAGAAGCTGCTCACTCTGTGGCCTGCCCAGAGCTCTGGCTGGGTACATAGCTTGGGGTTGTTTACAAAGTGCTGGGCAGACTGCCTTGGGGAGACTGGGGCTTAAACCTTTAGTTCAGGGGAAAGTTCGAGAATAAGGGGCAGATGCTGGGCAGCACCACCAGCACCTCTGACCAGCCCCACCAAATGGAGCCCTTGAGGATTTCCTATCCCTTTAATGCTGAAGCCTCTGGACTCTGTGAAGCTACCTGAGGATCTTATCAAAACAAAGATTTCTGTAGCATTGAGCAGGCTGAGAGTTTTCATGTCTGTGAGAGTCCCAGGTATGGCATATGCTGGCACACTCTGAGGTAGAAGGTTTAGAGCTTTAGCAAGAAAGAGGATGGTGTCACTCTACCCCATGTTCGTAAGTTGCACAAGTAGATAATGTCTGTGCACTGAGGTCTGGTAAGTCCTGTAATAAAATTCTAACCATACCAGCTTTGTTCTTTCTCAATTTTTTATTTTATGATTCTTAATTTGTCCTATGTGATTACTATTGAACTCTGCAGTGAAAATTCCTTATGGTCCCCTACTTCACCAGGAGAAACCATTTAAAAACTGATACTCTTTACCAAAGTGCTTGGCTAAAACCTAGATGGACTAAGGGAAATTTTCACAATGCCTCACAGGGTAGTAGAATGCACAAAGCACCAGGTATAGTCTGCTCTGTTCACAATAAACTGAAATCTATGTAGGAACAGTGTTTCAGCAGACTTGGTGGCACTTGCTTTTTACTAACTTGTCAAGGCATGAGGTTCTGAGGAGGGAAACAAAAGAGAAATATATGAGACAGATGTGTGTCAAATGATTAAAAAAAGAAAAACAAACACAAAAAGCGAGGAATCTTCCTTTTCACAGGGTTTTAATAGTTGGGAAATGAAGCAAGTCCAAGAGGATTAACAGCAAATGTTTTACTCTCTCAAACACAGGGCTTCTTGTTAACAGGATGGCCTGGCATCACTCCACCCATCACTTCTGGGGAGCTCAGGAAAAGGAGGCCCCAAAAATTTAAATCCACAAACATAATGTAGATGAGGAAACATTAGAGGGGCCTGTCAAAGATGGCCCTGTCTGGTCTCCAACCTCTAAGAGAGGGAAAGCCTAGAGTGTCCACAGAGCCTGAGGACTGGCAGATGCGAGTAATTATGGGGATCTGGTGGTTCTCTGTGAAATCCCTTGCCTCAAGTATTTGTGACCAAGGAAATGTCAGATTTGCTCATGCCATACAGGTATGTAAGTCACTCCTCGCATGGGCTAGAAGCAGCCAGGAGCAGCAGTAAATTGGGATGTATTAACCCCTATCCCCAGGCCGGAGGAGGGATGCTCTCTGCTCTCTCATGAGACAGAATTCTGTTCAAGCCATATGCAGAAGTTCTTATACTTTTGAGTTTTATTATCTCAAATTAGCTCTTCAGGGCTCTACTCTCCGAACACTACTGCATTTTAATGCAGTCTCCTGCTAATACCTGAGTGGCTCATGCTACCTTGAAGATGAAGCTCTGAGTTTAAGCTTGGTATGTGCAGCTTGGCATGGCCCAATCCCAGTCTAAAACTTCAACGTGAGCCACTCTACACTGCTTTCTCCTTCAGATGATGAGATTCAGGGTTATCACTGTCACACACTGTGGCCCACAGTACTATTTCCCCTACTCTAGTCCTTCAAGGCCCAGGTCAGCTGGACTTCCCCACTCAATCCAAGTTCTCTGAGTTCCAAAGTTTGGCTTTCTCTGATCTCTGTAGTTGTTGTACTATTATTAGTTGACCCACCTGTCAGGGGTAAATTTGCTGGATGCTGGAAGGCTGAAGTGAGTGAATAAAAAAGGGACATTGGTCTATAACTGCAGATTCACTCAGTGGGCTCACAGTTAATAGAGACTGTGGGGTCCATTGGAAGGAAAGAGTAATTTGGATTGGTTATGTAAGGCAGAAAAGCAGAGGCAGTTTTGAGTTGAATCGTGACAGATGAGTGAACAACTATGAGGGGAAAAAAGCAAAAACAAGGCAAAGAAAAATTTAAATCCACAAACAAAAAAATCTGAAAATTCTACATGCAATGATTTATAAAGACTTTTGATCTCTGGAGTTTATACATTAAAAAAGAAAATTCTCTATGCTGAGAAAGGGAAACATTTCTCCTTCATTTGCATTGTATGGTAGGGCCAGAGATGGCACAAGCATGCTAAGTTTCAGTGCCCAGCCTCAGCAGCTCCTGAAATAACCTGCTCAGCCTGCAGTGCCTGTGTGCTCCAAAGCATGGAAGTCCACAGAAAAGCCCTGGGAACTCCTGCAGGAAGGCATACAGAGTGCAGTGATCTGCCCTCTTGGCTCAGGTACAAAGTTCCTCTGATGGACGCCAAGACCAGTTCCAGGCAATAGGCTCCAAGACCCAGAGGGAAGTTCTCTTTCCTTAGGTTGTGCTCCGGCCCTAATCTCTGCAGAAATAATTACCAAAGGGACCTATATTTTACATTAATGTTTTGCAGGATTGGCACCATTAAGATCTCAAGTTTGCTTATATGGTCCTTTTCCTTATCTCTCTCTGCCAAACTGATATCCCCCTCTGTCAAAAGTCAGCATAAGCTAGGTTTAAATGTCTTCTTCAGTAGTTTTTTGTAACACCTCATACTTTCCCAATAAGCACACACATGTTCTTCTTACAAAGTTCACTCTTTTTAAAGGAAACAACAAATTCAGACTTGATACCTTTAATTTTTTTTAACCTGGTATAAATCACCTACTTACCTGCTTGCCTCTCCTTGGTATTTCTGGCTTATTAGTACTTTGATAAATCACATTGTGTCACATTTCCTATAAGATTTACAAGGTAGCCCTTAGGTGCAAATGAGACACTGAAGAAATAAACAAGTAGAACATCCAATAGGCTCATCATCAAGAGCCTGAGAGTCTATTGTCTGCCTGCCTTTCTTAGTTCTGAGCTGGAGGTCCAGTGTTGGGGGTAGGAAGGCCCCCAGGGAAACCTGGACAAAGCTTTCTAGAGTACACAGATCCCTTCATAATTCAAGAGACACAATCTGTGTGATAGGCCACACATTCTGTCTGGTGAGCAAGGCCCAGACCTATATACCAAATACTTGAGTTTGGCTGGTGAACACATCGCTCAGTAGAAGGGAAAAGCCCATAGTTTAGGATGAATCATGGCATTTTTTAAACCCAGATCTTCAGAGTTATGGGTAAAGGCATCATATGATAGATACAGTAACAATTCACAGCAAGTAGCTTGTAGGCCTTCCTTATACACACTTCACACAATGAAAAATACCTACATCAAGTACTTTTTATCAGCATGATTTCTGCTTAGGAAATGAACTAGAAAAAGATCATCAGAATAAAAGATCTATGCTTAGGCATTTCCCTCAAGATTATATTCTACACAGCAATCTTCACTTCTAATTACAACAATAGCTTCACTAGTTCTTTTCAGACACAAGTTGCTACACACAATACTTTATAGAAATTATTTTACTAAAGATTGTTATTATTTTAAGAGATGAACTGGTTTGCTTTTATTTTATTATTTTATGACATGACCCATGACAATGTAAAATTTGTATTAAAATTGTTCTCACCTTTCAAATATTGAATTTAAAATTCAAATCACTAACAAGGAATTAAAAACATAATCTTTCATGTATTTACTTCATTTACCTAAGTCTACTAGGTAAATAAATGTGAAACTCTGAAGCCATATACAAAAAATTTGCAAGCCCGATCTTTGCATATTTCTTTCCTCTCTTGATTACTTGGGGAAAAGGCCTGCTGTATTTGACATTGTAGCTCCAGCAGGATCACACTGCTATGTGTTCTGTCTGATGGCAGCAATATGTGATTTCAAAACATATTCTGACTGGAGGAGGAGAAGTGAACAGGAGAGCATGCTGCTGATGTGGAAGAAGGGCCTAGGCGTGAGAGCCATGGCTGCAAGCTGGGCACCTCAGCTTAAAACATTTCTGTGTCTCAAGTGCTCTGTGACTGGGCTAGCAGCTGAAATTCTCTCAGTCTCCTTATATTTCCTGGGATTTGTAGGACAGAACAAGCTGATTCATCAAAATACCTTACAATGATTTGAGCACACAGTAGATTTTAGTGGCACCCACAATCACCAACGACATAAATGCCACAGCAGAAGCTCTTAATGAGGGCATTTGCTTACTTCATGTCACTGCTCAAATGTTAAACCAGCAAGATCTATCCATTCCCTAGAAGTACATGTTGTTAATCTACCCATGACTTCAAATTCACACCAAGTTCAAATTTTGATTGACAAACTGGCAAATCATCCACATCTCTGCCAATTTCACTCACAAAGAGAATGTTTTTTCCTAAGATTCTTCACTTGTTAAATGGAGAGTATCTTCAAAATCTCTAAAGATTCTCAAAGCTCTCAACTTCAGGGCAAACCAAGAAAACAACAGACATAATAGAAAAATGGAATTGTTTAGAATTAAAAATAATTTAAGTAAGCTTCTTAGCCATCCCATTTTGGCTATCCAAATCAGACAACAGGAACAAAGATGCTAAGGACACAAACTCAGCTGGGTACATATAATTTCCTTGGTAATTTTCTTAGTCTGGCAAAGCTTTCTGAACACTTATTTGTGATCAAATGTGGCAAACTCCCTAGGCTTGACGACAGCTCTAGAAGGTTTTAATATTATGGTTTCTGCACATGCATCAATCGGTCTTTACATGTACAGGATGTTTAAAGAAGCAAAGAATAAATTTGCCTATTACCTCTGGGTCTAAGATTTCTACATAGAGATGAGGCTCTTGTAAAGTGACCTGGTATAAGCTAGAGTGTGCAGTAGGAGAAAGTAAGAGGAAGACAGGAGAGATGGGAAGGAAGGATCATGGAAAGACTGGGGACAATGGAGAGGACACACATGTGTGAGAGTAAATGGGACAAGTGCTTAAACACCCCTCTCTGCTGTGGATGCCCCCAACCCTATAATTCAGAAGAGAAAAGACCTTTTCCTTTACTATCTGTTGGTGTAATAGTGCAGTCAAGTGAACAACTAACAGCCTCTTTTCAAAGTCTATTTCACAACATCTTGGATCTTTCCATCACAGAGGGAACACGCTCCATACCGTACCTTTCTGCTTCCTAGTATGGGATCTAAAGTCTATCCTTACTTTGTATGCATAAATTCCTTCTCTTTTCTGGTAACACTACTTACACAGTGCTGAAATTTAGATGTAATGCCTTATACATTCATGTAAACACTCTTGACTCCACCACACTCCCGTCCTGTTCTCCACTCACACTCACTGTTCTGTGCTATTGCTCCTGGGTTGACTCGGTCCCAGCTCACCAAGAGACCACCAGCCTTTGTGCTCTGATGTGGTGTTGTGTGGCCAAAGCAATCCACTCCATCTTTACATTTTTCCCCTGTCCTGTTGCAAACTTAAACTCTGTGTGTTGTCTTCTTCATTGTAACTTCCACCCTCCACAAGTATTCTGAGGCAGCTAACTTTCCTTAGCTAGCATGGAGCATTTTTGCTTGCCAGAATGTCATAATGACTAGTGCTTCCTACAATTCAAACCTGCCTAAATTGATGGCCATGAATTTCTTTATTTCTATGGGAGCTAACTGAAAAAGACATATAGTTTTGCATAATTAAAATACAGATTTACTTTCAGAATTTAGTCAGAACACTTCAGTATTCTAATCTGTCAAAAACACCTTGGGTCACCACGAATGTAAAGTAATATTTTAGCAACCACAAGTGGCAGGGGAATGTTTCAGTTTAATCAAGCCAACGAAACAGATGCATACAATACGGCCACTTGAAGGGGTGACCCCTAATTCTGTACTCCAACAGACCCATAACTAGAGTCTAAAGGCCTAACTTGGCTGAATAACCATGTGTTCCTGTTGCATCCTTCGCTGAAATCCACCTGCTATCTTCTCGCTATGTTTACCCAGAACCAAACTGAAAGGAACTGAAAACTGCTAACAAAGAGGAAAATACAAATTATTCCTATAGACACCAGTGATTCTTCTTTTCCTTGAACACCAATGGCAAGGCACAGTAAGCCCAAACTTCCCACATTGAATTGCTCCCATAAAACTATTGATTTTGTTAAAATTTCTTCCTTCCAGTTTTGTGCTATGCATAAATTTGGGATTAGTTTTATTTTTAAAAAAATATTTATTCATTTGGTACAGTGTCTTGCTACAGCTCGGAGTGATCCTCCTGTCTCAGCCTCCCCAGTGCTGGGATTACAAGTGTGCACCACCATGCCCAGTTTTGGGATGCCTAGGGTTCTGGGGTTGGCACAGCATGTGGTACCAGGGATCAAACCTGGGTCCTTGTGCTTGCCAGGCAGGCGCTTAGACTGCTGAGCTATCTCCCCAGCCTGGGATTTGTTTTATATTGGGCTAATGTAACTTTCTGAGGTGATAGAGAAACATTTTTGTACTGTTTTCCAATTGAGAAGTCACTTGCTATGTCCAGCTCTTTGTTGGCTAATGCAACAAAGAATGCTTTTGAAATTTTATTTAATTCTCCCTGCTGGCCCCACCTGTGGGGCCCACTGACACGGAGATGGGGACTGGGCATGGTGGCATCTGGCTGTAATCCCAGGCTTGGGAGGCTGAAAACTGGAGGATCACTATGAGTCCAATCTACGTAGACCCTGCACAAAATACATAAAAAAAATTATTTAATTCCACCTAATTAAAATTAGTCACATGGGACCTGCAGCTATTATGTTCAAGCTATTTTAAAGGACTGTGACTTCTATATACAATTTTATATCCTGTATCTTGCCCAATATTATATTCTAAGTACTTTTTAGATTTAGAAATATTTGAATTGCCTTTTAAAGTTATAGTAAGCCTGTGCTACTGAAAAACACTTATTTAGGGGAGTACTATGATAAATAACATGATTTTTAAGTTCATATATACTTTTAGGGGATAGAATTTAGTATTGAATCCAGGATCTTCACAATGAGCTCTACCCCCAGACCTGTGTGTCATCAAATTGCCTAGGCAAAATTTAAACTTGAACCCTCCTGCCTCAGCCTCTCAGAGTGCTGAGACTACAGACATATGTTACCATGCCTGGCTCGAATAGGTTGCCATAGCTAAAATTCTGTATGCTGCACATCAAAACATTTTTCAAATTTTAAGGCTTTTTATTACATTCTTCCAGGGCAAACAAACTTATGATTTGTAATGATTCAAGAAATTATTCATTTTATTATCTGCTTTCCAGTGGGAGTTCTCCCTTTCACAATCTTTTTCATATCTAATGACAGAGTACAAGGCAAGACAAAAATGATAGCTCACTGTCTATGTTTCAGTTTCTTTGAGTAGCAGCCATGAGGCCGGCCACTTCTAACAGAGTTACTAACCTGTAGCATTTTTTCTTTTTGTAAACTACTCATGTTTTTTGCTCTTTTTAGAAGATTTGCATGGATTACTAACATACTGATGTCATTAACCATTATTTTATTCAAATTTTTTTTACTAACTTGTCATTTTGAATTTGGGATGTTTTAAAGAAGTCATAGTATAATACTTAAAATAAGATTAGTGTTGCTTCAAGATTTCTATATTAGGCCTTTAATACGTGAAGCAGTTGTACTTCATTATAAAAATTGAATTTCAGCTCCCTAATGGGTCTCTTCCTTAAAGCCAGTTCAGTTTCCTGTACTAGCATGAGAAAAAGAAAAAAAAAAAAAAAAAAAAAAAAAAAAAAAAAAAAAAAAAAAAAAAAAAAAGCCAAAAAAGCATTTTGAAAATTGTCCTAGCTGAACTGGAGCTGTTAGTAACAAACAGGTATCACCTTTTTCTGTCTGATTTGTTTGCTGTCTGGTTCTATAGTTCATGAGTAGCTACTTGGCCAAAATGCTGAAGACTCTGAAAAGAAACAGAAATGGGCTTTCAAGTTGTAAAGCCGGGGTTAAAACAACCAAGGCAGAAAATTTTAACACCAAAAAGGACCCAGGAAGACTTTATCTGCACAAACCAACACATAAACATCTACGTATCAGACTGAATCTGAACAAATAGCTGATATACACCAGGACAGCGCAAGTTAGAGAAAACAGGTATGAAATGAAATAGCTTCACATAATGAAGTAAAGTAGTATCTCCTTTATTGCCTGAAAATAGTTTTGTGGTTTGGTCAATGTGGCTCAAAAACACATGGATGACTGATTCTTTGGCCAAAACAACAGAATGAATTCATAAGGATAAGAACTGGATTTGCCTTGTGTCCAAAGAGATAAACTCCATGACTTACATGACAGTTGTGTGCCTTTCCAATGGGTTAACTCTGGGTCTAATGTGTCCAAACAACTATACACACAACACTGAAGTCCTTTTCATTCACTCCTGGTTTCTCTTTCCCTTTCTTCTAACCTCCAAATATCACAGATGTCTGATTAGAATTTTTATTAAGAAGGAACAGTCAACAGATAAACATAAAAATTAAGTTTGGACAGAGGCAAGCAGATATATAGAATAAATCATAAGAAAATTAAGAGGAAAGGAGGAATAATTGGCTCTAAAAGTTCTCTCATTAATACATAAAATATTCAGAATATCAGCACTATCCAGATGTGGTGGTGCACACCTGTAGTCACAGCATTTGCAAGGTTGAGGCAGGAGGACTGCCACCAGTTTGAGGCCAGCCTGAGCTACATAGCAAGATCCTGTCTCAAAGAAACCAAGAACAGGACTAGGGAGATAGATAGCTCAGCAGTCTAGGGTCTGCTGGGAAAACTTGAGGACCCGGGTTTGATCCCCAGTACCACACGCCATGCTGGTTCCGGAACCCCAGGTGCACTGCTGGCCACTGAATTGAGGCATAGTGGTGCACACCTATAATCTCAGCACTAGGGAGGCTGAGACAGAAGGATCAGTATGAGTCTGAGCTGTGTACTTACACCTGGTACCACATAAGTAAATAAAGATTTAAAAAACTACATAAAAAAGAAGCCATCATGATATGATGTCCTTTTAAATGAGCTAAATAATGATCCAATAGGATTTTTCCTTTTAGTCTTCTTATATTCACTAATAATATACAATGAAAGCTTTTAGACTGACATGTATTTTTGGCTATATGAATGCAACATAAATTTTAATAATGACAATAATGTCTGATTAGTGCAAATATATAGCAGCTATTATTTGAAGCATTTTAGTACATAGAAGGGGTAGTAAGCTTTTCTATAAAGGGCCAGCAGGTAAATATTTGAGGCTCCACAGGCCATATTGTCTGTCATAGCTACTCATGGCTGATGCCAGCATAAATTATCTATAGATGAGTGTGGATAAATTATCTATAGATGAGTGTGGAGGACTCTAGTAAAACTCTGGACACTGAAATTTGACTTTTCTGTAATTTTCATGTCACTGAAGTATTATTCTTCTTTTGATTTTTTTCCTCAACCATTTATAAATGTAAAAGCCAGTCTTTGCTTGTGAACTCTGCTATTACAGATGCTGTGTGAAATCTGACCCATGGGCTGCAGCCTGCTGGCCCTTGGTGTTTACACAGCAGTGCTGAATTTCCACACTAACCCTGATGCCCTTTCTTAGTGGAGGAGGCTAATATAAAGTAGATTAAGTAACACATCTAGCAGGTAGTTAGATGTTTATCACAACAACTATATTTGAATCATTGGCAACATTATAATTTTTATATATGTATTTCAGGGTTTGACTACATTTACTAACAATTCATATTTAGGGAATACATAACAAAGCACACATATATGAAAATAACAAAAATAAGGTCTTTCTTAATTTGTCATAATTAACTTTGAACATCTGCATTTTTCTTTACTTGTCCTTTTTCATTATTCTTAAGTTTTTAAAAATTAGTTTCCCTTTTTAATTATAAGGAAAAAAACATCTATCTTCTTTCTTTCCATAGCACAGAACAAACATAAGAATGTTTCATCTGCTTAATTTCTAGTGTTATGTATTTTTATTTATCCAGATGTTGCCCACATGTAAAAATGTCTTTTCCTATATTCTAATACCATCTAGCATTTTAAAACAATAAAAACATTGTGACAGTCCTTAGATGAAGGTGAAGATATGCTATTCATGTTACTTTAAATAGCTCAAAAAATAATCCACTCTACATACTGAGTTGAGAGGGACTAGTAATAGACTGGGTCTGTTCTGTCCTGTCCACCCCCACTACCCAAATGACTGGCTAAAACAGTGAAGTGTGGGCAAGGAAACAGACATGAAAAACTAGCCACTCAGCTTTCAGGTACGCAAGTACTAAAAGGTATGTTTGCAGGCACTGGGTGCAAACTGTAGACCAAAGTTCTGTTGCATGTATTATCTGTAGGCTTCAATGATTCTTTTTACCTTTGTTTTGTTATCATTGCTAGTGCTATTATTTTGACATACACACTTGATAGAGCCAGTCTGATACCTTTAAAAGCAATGTTTACTGCGTGTTTAAAAAAAAATCAGTGTCTTAGGGCCAGTGAGATAGCTTTGCAGACTACGTGCCTGCTTAGGCAAGCCCAGGGAGCAGGACCCTATACCAAGGACAACATGCCATGTGGGTCTCACCCCTGGGTGTGGTAGCATACACCTGTAATCCCAGCTCTGGAGAGGCTGAAAACAGGAAGCTCACTATGAGTCCAACTTGCATAGCGAGATTCTATACTAAATACATAAATTAAAAAAAAAAAAATCAGTGTCTTCAATTTGATTCCTAGTTAGGCTCAACAAATTCACCCAAAAATGTTAGCTGACTTAAAAAAAAGTCCTTTGACAACAATCAAGGGCACAATAATGCCTTACATTAATTTGTCTTGAGAAACAATGGGCCCCTTTTTCTTAGAAAATCCTGAAGTTCCAACTTCTCAGGGTCCCTTTGAGTCTTATTCAGAAAATTATAGGAAGACAGACCTCCGCCAAAAAAACCAAACCAAATTCTACTCTACTCTGGGGACTCTGTTAAGAAGAACTTTCTTACTGAAACGGTAAAGATATCAGTAAGGAGAAAATAAGGCTGAAAAGGAGGTTTTGAGAGGGCATTCTGGTTTGCCTAAATGGTATCATCAAATCTTTGGCTGGACTTGACATCTTAAGCAGTGTATCAACTTGTTACAACTATTTTCATTTTAGTTTATAAGATCATCAAGGCTAGCAGGGAATATCCAAGGACACAGTTTAACAAAAAGCAGCTACAAAAGGAGATGATGCAAGGAAGGAGGGTGACACAGTGTGTGCTGGGAGCACTGGAGGTGGTCTGCGGACACCGTGAGAGCTCTGTGCAGCCACCCACAGCACCAAGTACACATTGGGCAGGGCAGGTGAGGAAAAATTAGACAAACTTCTCTGACTCTAGGAAGCTGTCTATATGTTCATTTCTTGAACATCTGCTCTAAGTGGTTTGCTTACCATGACTTTGAAATACAGGCTTAACTTTGAATTTCCTTCACTACAAAATCCATCATTCTCCTACTGAACCATGTTAGATGATATCACAAGGGAAGGAGAATTTTTTTAAAAAGTATTATCAAACTACTTATGTAATATGTTGAAGATGCTGGTAAAAGTGCCTTATGTTCAGATCTCCTAGGACTATGCAGAGCAAGACCAGTAGTAAGAGATCAGTTCATTCCCAACCTGGTCTCCAGGTCACTTCTCAGGAAGTCCTACCATCCCTCTAGATTTCGGTTTCCTGATCCAGAGGCTCCTCCAGCTAACATTATTTTTTTTAATTTTTTTAGTTTTAAGGAAGGGTCTACAGGGTGTTCAGGGTCTCACTACTACATCAGAGTCCTAGTGATCTGCCTATTTATAGCCTCCCAAGAGCTGGGATTACAGGAGTGCACTACAATACCCAGTCTCAATTGCCATCTCAGTGCACCCCAGGGGCAGGGGTGGCACAACAGGCCCAGGGATTGAACCCCCTGTCCCAGTGCCTGCCTGCAGGCACTTTAATCCACTCAGCTATTTGGTTAGCCCCCAGCTAATATTTTAAGATGAAATAAAATCCAATGAAAGGAGACTATAGGAATGAATATCTTCAGTTCTTATTTTTCAATGGTTACTTCAATATTCTTGTTTTCACTTAAAACTACATCTTTTCCAAACCTGTCACTTCTAGGCATCGAAATTCTAAAATCTAAGCAATGGAAGTATAGTAAATGGCTGAGGCTCTCCTGAAATTACTCTAGAAAGATCAAAGGATTCACAACTGTTCTGGGAAGTGGAAATAGCTGTTCCTGCCATAGCACTCACTGTCTCTCTCTCTCTGTCTCTCGTGATTAAGTTTTAAGGATAAGAGTACAACTTGGTAGAGCCTGATGTCTTAAATATGCACTGCTGTTAAGTGTGAGGCATAAATTGCCTCCTAGTAAAGCAACTGTAGAGGGTGACAGGAGTGGGTTAGTGTCACATAAGAGCCTACCAGTATTGGCTAAGTGGTAAAATCTACAGTGCTAGGGCTCTGGTGTCTTTGAAGCTCCAGGTAATAGGAAAATTTACTGAAACCTTCTTTGCTTAAATTTTCATTCCTCCCAAAATCTCAAGAGAAAATGTCAACTGCTCTTATAAAAATATGAAAATCAGTGGCACAGCATATATAACAAATGTTTATAGTAAGTTACAAAACAAATACAAATGGCCAGTACCTCCTCCCCAGGACTGGATCCATGACCTTACTACTGACCTTCACCCCCAAACGTTTCTATTTTTTGAGACAGGGTCATCTCACTAAGTTGCCCAGCCTGAGTTTCACATTGTGATCCATCTGCTTCAGCCTCTTACAGTGGGAGTACAGGTGTAGGCTACTGTATCTGTCTTTTGACAAGTGTCTATTAAGGGGATATAAACCTATTTGCAGGGGACTCAAACATACCACATGGTTCTGGCACCAAGTGAAGCAGTTCCAGCTGCTCAATGAAGGCTGCTTCTGTTAATACTAACTAGATTCCACCAGCATAGGGAAGCTGAATATAGAGACAGAGTGACTGCTCAGCTCAGACCTGAAAGGACAGCTTATTTTTTTCCTTGTTCCCTGGCTTCTGAGAGATGTATACTAGGTGGCTGTACCCAACATCCCTGGCTTCCAATGCTGGCTCTGGACTCATCAGCACTACCGGGATTACTAGTATTTAGGAAGGAGAGGAGTCTTCATGCCCCACCTCATCCCTATTATTTTCTAAGGTTCTGGCCTTCTGTGAAGGCCCCTCCTACCTGGAACCTCTCAAAATTCCCCTAGTACCAGTTCCTCAATGGGGAAGAGGCTTGGCTATACAGAAGCACAGGACCTCCACAAAGTGGGGATTCCCCCCTCCAAAGGTCCTGCTCATAAACTTCCTTAACCAGGGCATAGAACAACTTTAAAGAAAACAGGCACAGGACTTTAAATATGTTAGTAGATCCTCTCAGCCTTTCCTCACTATCCATGTTTTTCAGGAACATTCATGTATGGGAGAAGTTTCTAACAAGCACTTGGTTACTTCATAAACACAGTCATTTGTTAGTATCCACAGGTGATGGGGTCTAGGGCCCCTCCTCATACCAAATTCACAAAAGCTCAAATCTGTCATATAAAATGCATAGTATTTACATTCAATTTGCACATCTGTGTGCATATATTTATTAAGTCATCTTTAGTTTTATTATGATGTGTAACAAAGAGAAATGCTATAAAAATACTTACAATGCATTATTTAGGAAACAATAGTAAAAAGTTATATGTTTATTACATACACTTGAATTTTTTTCAAATATTGTCCATCTACAGTTGATTGAATTTGTGGCTGTGGAACCCTTATATAGGGAGGGTCAACTACTTATATAAGTGATATAGTAAGAGAATATCACATTTCTTTAACCACTATGCTGAGACATGGACAGGTCTTCCAGGCCAACAGCTGCTTTATGCCACTTACTATATATACAGCTGAGAAAATAAACTAGTATTTTTTTTTTTTTTGCATTTCTCTAAAATGTTTTGTTTTTTAATTACAGTATGGATCACAGTGAGAGGCAGTAACAGCAATACACACAGGCACAAACAGAGATGAAACTAAAGTTTCACAAAATATTTGTTCCTGTAATATACCATGTCCTCCATTTGACTCAATTTCATTCTATTCTCTATAGACTATTGTAGCTATCTACATTAAAAGGTAAGTTCAACAAGATCCACAATTTTTTTTTTTTTTTTCACGGAACTGAGAATTGAACTCAGGCCCTTGCACTTGCCAGGGAAGTGCTTATTCCACTGAGCCATCTCTCCGGCCCCCCACAAATTGATTGTACAACTGATCAACAGATCTTGATATGCTATGCAATTACTCTGTATATTTTCACTAATTGAGACTGTTATTTTCTTAGTTACATTACAGTGGCAAATATTACGCAAGACAGTTAAAACGTATCGGTGGATAAATGGGTAGTTTTAAACTCTGGTGGTAGAAGGCCAGAGAGAGACAGCTCAGTGGTCTACAGTGCCTGCGTAGGCAAGCCTATGCAAGTGTGCAGGGACTACAGTTCGATCCCTGGCACCACATGGTGTGCTATATGGCGGTAGATGTGCTGACTGGTGATATTTGATTAACTGCACCTAGTACACCTTTAAAAAAAATATTTCCAGTGAAAATGAGCTGCAAACATATTTTCCTCTTATAAATGCCAAACTAGTGTTAAAAAAGAAATCTGGAGCTAGGATGTAGTTCTGTGATGTTAAGTCCTGGGTTTGATCTCCAGCACAAAATGAAGAAAGAAAAGAGAAGAGAAGA